>JAOWBN010193415.1:0-15464 GCA_028565015.1 Pinguicula moranensis
TCTGACACCCGACGGGGATTAAGAATTATATCACTAATGCAAACTCATATATCAACAACCTTAATCTCATTTCAAGAGCAAAATAAGTTTGTTACCTCATTCTGGATGTAAGAATCATCGCATATCAATAACAGTATATTCCTCTCGCCATCATTTCTGTGTCACCTCAATTGCCGATGAAGATTCTCCCAAAAATAAATTATTAATTTCATACAAATATTTCTAATTTGCAAACATAATGAAGCACACATAATCAACCAAAGTGATAATAATTCTGACACCCGACGGGGATTAAGAATTATATCGCTAATTTTTTTTGCATATAATCAACATGGTCCCACTAACTATAAGAAAATAATTCAAATAATGTCTGATATGCCACACAATAAACAGGAATATAAGATTCTGGATGGTAATGGACAGATTTCCATGATAACGCATTAAATTGGATAGAGACTAATACTAAAAATCTTTCAAACACTACACATAGATTTAATATCTGCAGTCGCTTATCTAACATTAGAAGGCGACGACCAGCAAAAAAAAAAATAGAATACAAAACGTAAAAACAATGTTCTAGCATATTGCTACCAAAACTCATCTCCAGAAGCATCGGAAATTAAGAGAAAATAAAACTATGAGCATCATGCATCATATCTACAGTATTTCCAGTAAGAGAAAAGAATAGAATTAAACAATGAAAACAATTTTGTTCAAATTCTTCACACGGAGAAGCAGATTAGCAGAGTATCAATTATCCAAACCAAAACCCACTTCCAATCAAACTCCCTCCAACGTGCAAATCAAGAAATATCAAATTCTCTGCACACAAATCAAGAAATAACAATTTTTAATTATTGCAAGAATTGGAAATGGAGTTTCCGTTTACTTTGTTGCCAGAAAACGAAGTCTTCTCAGACAACTGGAGGAATAGGTAGTAGATACCGGACTCATGGCCGTCGCCGGCAATTAATCAATGAAAAATAAAAATTTGTACAGAAAACAAGCGATTAGGTAATTAAATATTAGTAGTCAATACTACTTGGTACGCTGCTCGAATTTTAACAGGCAAATTATGCAGGCATGAAAGGGTTCGGTCCAAATTTACCATAAGAAGAATTTAGCAGTTCCGAAATTGAATAGTTTCAATAACCTAATTTTGGATTCTATCGATTGTGCTTGTTGGATAGAATTTACAAAAACAAAAATAATACAACAAATAAAGTAATCAATAATTACCACCTATGGTTGTCATCAACAATCTTCAACAGTTTCAAAGCCAAGGATCTCACAATCGTACGAATCTTCCATTCCCAAAGGAAACCAGCCAGGCTAAAGAATTTTTTAGATTAGACAACCGTGTATTTATTAACCTAACTCATTAATGGGCAGACCCTCTACCACATAACTTTCTGGCCATACGTATGTGGTATTGGATTTGGCCCAATTCAATTCAATCTCACAAACTCATATCCTTGATAAGTCCAATTAAGTGGAAGGCCTTTAAAACTTATTTTATTTTGACTCCAAAATAATTTAAAACAAAACAAACTTTAAAATAAATCTCTTGTAAAAATAATTTTAAACAAAATTATTTTCCAACAAGTATGAACAAGACAAGGCAGGGTTGAGAAAGTTTGGGTTGGATGGGCCTCTTAATGAGATTTCAGCAGACGAAGCTTCCAAGCAAGCAGAAAATATATGGTGCCGAATTTACCTGTTGTGGAGTATAAGTTAATCCTACCAACTTGGGAAGAATGCCTGGAGGTTACAGTTGAAAAGTTTGAACTTGCTGGAGCATCTCAAACGGGCATTGCATCATGATCAAGAACCATTGCTCAAATGAAACCGCTTTACAATGATCAAGAACCATTGCACATTATACAAGCCACAAAGAAAGGAAAGCATTGGGGAATATCTGGGGGCGTATTACCCCAAGAAGGATCCAATTTTTGCTGGAGAGTATTGCAGCAACGTGCACCTACTATTGACAATCTCACTGTTCATGGCTTAAACATCCCAATGCAAGATCAACCCTGTAGTCTATGTGCACGCTCAATTGAAACATCATCTCATTTATTCTTAGTTTGTGATAATGCTCAGGAGTTATGGGAAGAAGTCTACAATTGGTTTGGCTTGAGACACCAAACCAAACATGAGATTACCACCCACTTTACTCACCGTATGAGTCGCTGCAGAAGTGCCGTTGGGAAGCAATTGTGGAATGCGGTCTGGCAGGCAACAATCTGGTGTTTATGGAAGGAACGCAATGCCATTCGATTCGATGTTGAAAGTTGCTCGTCATCAAACATTGGCTGGATCCAACTCAATTTATGGTACTGGTTGTTAGCACATAAATTGAATTACAGGGGTTCTACTATCCATGATTGGACAAGATATCTGTGGCTGTGTTCTGCAATCTTTGTAGCATGATATATAGATACAAAGATTGACAGAGGAAGATGAAGATGCAGACTCTGTTCAGAAGCATGTTGCTTTAGACATGTAGCTTTCGGTTAGCTGATAATTCGGCTAGACTCACCTTGTATTCTCTTTGAAATTAATAAAATGTTTACTTATCATAAAAAAAAAAACATTGCACATATTTTTTGCCTTTTATTAGGTTGTAGATTTGCACAGAATTATTATTTTCTCTCATGATGTAGGATTCAAAGCATACGAGATAGTACAGTCATGGAATGAGATGGATGGGGTTAATAGATGGTTTGCTGGTGCAGCAAGTGGATGCAGGTTTTGTTTGTTCATTTGTTGAGTCTAGATATCATGTGGGCTCCTCTGGTGAAGTTGGAATAAGTTTGACTGCAAGTGGCGTCTAAACTTTTGGATTGAAATGTTGATCTACTTTGTTCTGTATCCATAAATTTTTTAAAATTTTTATAACTAAATAATATTTGCAGTTAAATTTTTTTTAGTATAACTTTCATATTTACAAAATTGTCATTGAAAGTAAAAAAAAATAGTTTTCTACTTACTTTTTAAAATTGACTGGAAAAAATGAGTGAGTAACAAATGTAGAGTTTTAAAATATTATTTTTGAAATAATTTTAAAAATAAAAAATAATAATTTTATTTTAAAAAGTATAAAACAAGACAATATTATACCTACATAGAATATGAAACGGCCAACAACAAGAATTGTCCGGGTTTGGTAGGGTATTTATTGTTGGAAGCAAAGGCGGAACTGTTAATGGGTGGGCCCGAGCTTTAGCTTGGGGTCAATTTTGGCCCATGAACAGTTCTGCCCATTGGATTGAACACTGATTTCTGCCCATCCAATACTGCATTAGCTCCCACATATTTCAAAATTTGAACCTTACCAAATTTTCTCAGCGATCCCATTCTGCATAAAGTTCCAGCTCTCGTCTAACTTGCAAAAAATGGTAATTTGTTTTTTGATTATTTTTTTGCGCTTGAGAATTCAGAATCCCATATGCATATTTGAGGCGGAATGATTAAATTAATTGTTCGGAATTTTATCCAGTGCGATCTACTCTTTGGCTATGTAAATTGGATTTTTCGTTAGATTGTGCCTTTTTTCAAATGTGAGAATCTGTGAAGAATATGTTCACTTTCATGAGTAGGTAGATGGAGAGCTTAATGTTATTGATGCCAAACTCAGTTTTCTTGCGGAACTCTATGTGCCTACGGTAGATTAGGGTGATTTGAGAATGGCATACTGAAAGGGGATAGTGTATTATTGGAGGGATTTTTCCCATAATTGATGCACTGAGCTATATTGCTCTCTGTACATGGAGCTTAAACAAAGTGCATTACTAGATCATTAATAAAAAATATTCTCCCTTTAATCATTTAACGTTGTTGTATTCCAGATTTTGAAGGATTATTATACAGTTTTTGTAATAGCTAATTGTCTGGAAATTTACTATTTTTTATTTTTTTATACATGTAGCATCTCGTCATACTTTGATGTAGAGGACATCACAACATGTAGACTAAGCATATGCATGCTGGCTTTAGTTGCTGCTTTTCCCTGCTTTCTTCTAAAATTGCTTCTTCTCCTTACTTGGACACTCATTTGTTTAGGGAAACAATTAGTACATTTTTATCTACTAGATTATGGTTGAAGATGATTTTTTATTTACTTGTTTTATTTACTCATTTTTATCTACTAGATTATAGATGGATAGTCAACCAAAAACAAAGAAAGTAAGAACAGGAACAATATATGCATTCTTCAAAAGAGATGATGCTTCTACAAGTAGAGTGGAGAATGAGAAGTTCCAACCCTAAATAGTTAAATAAAGAAAATTATTTTTCAACAGAAAAGAAAATAGCCGCCAAAAAAAATTATGATATTGTTTCGCCCTTCGTTGGAAGGATAGATGAATTATTTGAAGTTTTAAAATGTGTTAATATTCCTCTACTTTTACTTTATATTAGGCCCCACCCCAAGTGATACGTTTTTATTAGTCAATACATCATGACTAGTAAAATCATATAAGTGGAGTTGCATACAAATAATTTTGAGCAAGACATTATGGGAAGTGATGAGAGAGAAAAGCACAGGAATTGCGTAGCTCAAAATATTTCAAAATGCTCTATTGTAACAAAATGCAGCTATTGTAACCATTTTTCGTAGAAAAGAAATTCCGGCTACTCGGAGTTTCGATCTCATCGAAGGCGTACTCCAAGCTCCATTGTGGTTATACCTTTTTTATACCGGGCGGGTGAGCTCACCGGTAGTGGTAACTGTGGACTGGTAATTTGAGCATATTCACTCAATTAAACTCCGGCAAAGATTGATGGGTCTCTGCTCAACTGAATGGCTAGGACAATGCTTTTCCTTTTTGCCAAGACGACCACTAGATGATGTGTTGAGTGGTCTTCTGCTTGAAGAACCAACAAAATTTCTTGGAAGTACAAGCAAGGCAGTTGAGATGGAGGATGAAAATGAAACAAAGCAACCAATCGGAGATGATAAAAGCGAATGGACTGAATTTAAAAAACGTAAGACAAATGGCAGTAGAGGGGTCAATCGGTCTCATTTCATATTACAAATTTCCCACCGTCATGGAATAAGAGAGAAATGTGGCAGGTGTTCTCAGCATATGGCAAGGTAACAGATATCCATATTCCTCAAACTGCAATGATTCCAGGCAATAGATTTGGTTTCGTACACTTTCTGAAGAGTTCAGCAATCCCTTCACTACTGGAATCGCTCAATGGGATAAGGATAGGCTCATATCAGATAAAGGTCAGTGAAGCAAATTCTCAATCTCGAGAAGTAAGCACTAAAATACATGAGGTTGAAATGGCCAAAACAAATGAGACAGAAGAGCCCAACACTAATGTTATACAGAAACCAGTTTCCTCGATAAAGTTCAAATCAGATCCAGTGGTTGCTCAATGGTTAGATCGTTGCCTGATCGTCATTCCAGCACCAGTGCTAGATGTATCATCACTAAAGCTAGTCCTGGAATAGAGGGATACTCAAATAGCTCTGCAGTCCGGATCGAAGGCGGTGAAGTGTTGCTACGGTTGGCATCCCCAGAGAAAGCTATCAGACTGTTAAGTGACTCTGAGGTAGTGCAAGAACTCTGTTTGCATTCGTTATGGCCTTGGAAATTATTAAATGGTAAGATGGCCCATCTTGTTTGGATTCAAGTGAGAGGAACACCTCTACACTGCTGTAACAAATCTTTTTTTTGCGAAAATTGCAAGTGAAGTTGGTTCTTTGGTGATTATTGATGAGAAAACGCGTAATCAAACTGAAATGCTATATGGGCAAGTTCAGGTGTTAACTAGCTCGAGCAGGAACATTTCTCAAACTCCCCAAGTCGTCATGGATGACGAAAATTTTAATGTCCAGTTGACGGAAGAGCTAAACGTCTCTCAAGTCTAGGAAGCCTCTCTGTGGAAAGGCAAGAATTCTCGAGACCTAGGAGATGCTTGGCCAATTCTAACAAAAGAGAAATGGATTGTAAAGAATACAGAAGGCACTGAGAAGCTGAAAATGAAAACTTAAAATCCTGAAACCTCTTTTGCTCACAATAGACTGACTCTATCTCCGATGATATTACCTACTCCGGTGGGAAACAGCCCATGGAACAGAATATTCCGGACATAGATCAAATCAGGATTCAGTTATCGAGGTGGACAGTCCGGTCAGAAAGGAAGTCAACATAAAAGATAAAGGACAGCTTAGTCAGCAATCAAATCTTGATAAATCTTTCGATGCAAGTCGAGTAGCAAATAATATAGACTCAAGCGCGGCCGACACAATATCTTCTGTAAATCCTCTAATTGGACAAAAAAATCTCAACCTACTAAGGACTCTTCTGGAATAACCCAAGACAAGGGAACTGATAAGGCTAGGTCTCCTATTCTGTCGCTTGATACATTACGAAGTGAAAAATACAGCTTTATTGAAAAGTCAACATGAAAAACTAGGATTGAGGCCTATGTCGACTATACTTATTTCTCCGGAGCCCCAAAAAAATCACACGATGCAGCAGAAGGATTCCTGCCAAGAAGTTGGAGCTTCTACTTCACCTTTCTCCCCTATCTCTCAGTTAAAGACTGTAAGCTCACATATGGAATCAACCATGAAGCTAGATTCGTGAGTGTTAATTTGACAGCTTATCTACTGCTATAGAAGCTGCACCGCAGAATTCACCCTCAGAGGCAATGACCGATCTAGTGTTTGAATTGTGAGTCATTCCAAACTCACATAAAGAGGATCTTTGTCTGCGCCTGGACAAAATGGATGAGAGAGACCGTGAGCTGAATAAAAAGAAGTAAAAGAAGAAATCGTGCCTTGAAAAAATAAAACTCCTCCAAAGTAGATGCGAATATTGTCATATAACATTAGGGGACTCGGAACCCCGTAGAAGAAATTAGAGATCAGGAATCTAATAAGATGTTATAGGGTGGATTTAATATGCATCCAAGAAACCAAAATTTCAAGTATAAGCCAGGCATTATGCAATAGATTATGGCCATGTGAAGACTTCGATTGGTCCTATCAAGCAGCTTCGGGTAGCTCAGGAGGGTTATTTTGTATGTGGAAATCCTCTGTGTTTCAAGTCCAATATAAGTGGTATGATCAGGATGCCATAGGGATTGAAGGTGTGTGGGACGCAAACTCAATTGAAGTGAAGATCATTAATGTTTATCCCCCTTGTTATTTAAGGAGCAAGATAAGATTGTAGGCTAAGCTATCAACACTTATAGCATAAAATCCTACAACAAATTGGTGTTTACAGGAAGACTTTATAATGCAATCAGGTCTCCATATGAAAGAAGAAGAAATTCTCCATTGCCCCTATCAGAGATGCGTGAGTTTAACATTTTTATATTAGAAACTGATCTGTTGGACCTATCATTACAAAGAGCTAGATATACTTGTATATCAAAAGGAGGTGAATGCAGTAGTAGAATAGACAGATTTCTTATCTCAGAAAATTGGTCTTTACAGTGGCTTGGTCTCACTCAGTTTGGCTTGGACAGAGCTACCTCGGATCACCGTCATATACTGCTCAAATTAGAGGAGTTGACTTGGGTCCTAAGGTATTCCGATACATGAACTATTGGGAGACTCAAAAAGACTTTGCATAAATGATAAGATCATGGTGGCTATCCTTCAATGTATCTGGATATAGCAGCTATGTTCTATGCGAGAAATTGAAATTGTTGCCCTTTAAGTTGAGTATATGGAACAAAGCTGAGTTTGGCCATATAGACAAGAAAGCAGAGGAACTCAAACAGCAGTTGAATCAACTTGATGCAAATATAGAAGAGGGTCATGGCTCTATTGCTAACAAATGATTGAGACTGACAGTATGGTCCCAATTGCATAATGCTCTGAAGAATAAAGAAGTCTTGCTCATGCAAAAAGCTAGATCAAGATGGATTAAAGAGGGAGACAATAACACTAGATACTTTCATTCAAAAGCTCGGAAAAACCTCAGACAAAATTAAATAGGTGGAATACATATTGCAAGGGTTTGGATGAAAGAGGTGGATGAGGTGAAATCAAGAATCATACATCATTTCTCAAACCACTTCACATCAGAACAATGGAACATGCCTTCTCTAGCATCGCCAACTGAAAACACTTTATCAGTAGAAGACAACAGACTTCTTATATTTGAATTCACTAAGGATGAGATAAGGGCCTCAGTTTGGAGTTGTTCAGCATCCAGAAGTCATGGCCCATACGGTTTCAATTTCCGTTTCAATCAACATCACGGGGATATCATTAAACAAGATTTTATCAACTTTATCCGAGAATTCTACAGGCACAGTCGACTTTCTAAAGCTGTGAATGCTACTTTTATCACCTTGGTTGTGAAAATTGGAAATCCTACACAACTTGAACGCTATAGAACAATATTGTTGATTGGTTGTATCTACAAGGTACTCTCAAAACTCATTCTAATCGGCTGAAATCAGTGATGCACAAGCTAATATCCAGAACTCAATATGCTTTTACGAAAGGGAAACAAATTTTGGACGGAGTCCTCATTGCAAATGAGGTAATACACTCTGCAGAAAGGACAAAGAAGGCTATTGTACTGCTGAAATTGGATTTTACAAAGGCTTTTGACATGGTGGAATTGGATTTTTTGACACTGATGATGAGAAAGATGGGATTTTGCCAAATTTGGATAGTTGGGTGATGGAATGTTTGTCTTCTGCTCATGCTGCAATACTGATTAATGGTAGCAGTTCAGGGGAGTTTAAGCTTAGCAAGGGATTAAGACAAGGGGATCCACTTTCCCCCTTTCTTTTTCTGATTGTCTCTGAATGTCTTCACTTGTTGATTGAAAGAGTAGTTGAACAGAGAAAGCTCACGGGAATTTAAGTAGGACCTATGTGCTTAACTCATTTGCAATATGCGGATGATGTGATCTTTATGTCTAAGGGCAAAGCTGAAAATATTACTGCAATGAAATGAATTCTTAGAGCATTCACACTAATCTCTGGTCTCTCAGTTAACTTTTCTAAAAGTAGAATGTTTGGCCTTAATCTTCAAACTAAAATATTGGCAAGATTTGCAAACACGCAACATCACCAAACAGCTGCCATGCCCTTCATCTACTTGGGATTGCCAGTTGGGGGAATCCTCAAAGATTATGTATGTGGCAGCCAGTTCTTGACACAACAACAAACAAAATTCAGAGGTGGGAGAATAAATTACTATCTATGGCTGGGAGGCTAACCATGGTAAAATCTGTTTTATCTAGCTAAACAGTTTATTACTTCTCGCTATTCCTAGTGCCAACAGGAATAATCAGGGCAATTGAGAAAAGGCTGAGCCACTTCCTATGGAAACAGAAAAAGGTTAGTAATAAACCAATCCATTGGGTTAGTTGGAAGAAGCTAAGCTTGGACTTCACTGCTAGATGGTTGGTCATCAGAGATCTTAAGCATATGAAGGTGGCTTTATTGGCCAAAATGGAGATTATGAGTGGAAAAAAGATAGTTTGTGGAGTTCTATGATCAAAGAAAAATATTTCCATCAAAATGATAATCTGTGTGATTGGAACCTTATTACATTACCTGACAAACCATCAAACTGTTGGCTCGATATATGGAGATATGCTACTAAAAATTGGTTCAATAGTAGGCTCAAGTTGGAGACGAATGCAGGTTATAAAATTTTATTTTAGAAGTTCAACTGGACTGGAGACGGATGCTTGGCACTAAAATATTGAAGCTTGTATAGACTTAGTCTACAGCAAAGTGCAGTGCTAGCAGATCTGTCATCTGATATTAAAGGTAGAAGACAATGGAATCTGATTTTAGAAGAATACAGAGAAGCAGAGAAAGTGAAAGCCTAGATGAATTAGTAAACTATCTAAAGGAGTTTAATAGCAACTCAGCAATTCCATATGTATGGCAATGGAATGGTGACAATTCTGGTTTCTATACAGTAGCTTTAGCTTATACAGCTGTACGCAGCAACACAAGATGACTTTGAGAATGAAAGCTTACCTACAATGGCGTGGGTAACGTCGAGCCCAAAAGAATCTAGCTTTTCATATGGCGGCTACTACAGAATCGACTTCCCACTGTTGACAACTTATTAAGGAGAGGAGTAACAATAAGGGATTCAGAGCGCCCCTGTCTGATGCGCAGAACCACGACAGAATTAGTGATCCGCCTATTTGTCGATTGCTCAAATGCTTATGAAATTTGGACAGATGTGTATGCATGGTTCGACATTGAGTACAATAGACAAAAAAATATTCAGCAACATTATGAAGCCCATATGTATCTTCTCACAAATAGATTTGGGAAGGAAATCAAGAACGCAATGAGGCAATTGGTAATGTGGGCTCTATGGAAAGAAAGAAATGCTATCAGGTATGAAGATTATACTCCTTACACAAACACAATTGAATGGATAAAACTGACTTCATGATCATGGATCTCAGCAAGCTCTGCAAATTTTAGAGATCTGCGCATTAGCGATTGGTTAAGGCAACCTAGGCTATGTTTCTCATTGTTACTGAGAACTAGATGAAGAAGGATATGGCACAAGTTATATCAAAACTGTAGTATCTGAGACGATAGAAGCTTCTATCATTAATTTTGTAATGACCAAATGGCTTTTGCGTAATAGTTTAATGAAATTTTAATTAACAGAATAAAATAAAATCATATAAGGATAGGTTTTGTATGCGGACAAAAGATGGATAAATTGGGTCAATTGGGGAATGTTTTGATTTGCCATGTTTTGTCCTCTTTTTGGACACACACTAGTTATCCCGTGACCTAAAGGCTAACCCTTCGACCAGGAATAACTGGATGTTTACTCCAGTTTTTTTTCCCAATTTTTTGCAAGGTTTTTTTTTTACCCATCTTTGTCCCACAGTTGACTTCACGAAAATGCCTCTACATTTCAACTCTATTTACGAATCCTACCAACTATAAAACCCCTAATCCTAATCGACCGAAGCTTTTTCTATAATTTAGCAATCTCGAACTCCTCCTGCCGTCGCGTTCCTTTGAGCTTTCTTTGGTCCGACAATATTTCTTCAAGTGGTATTTTTGTTCCTTCTTCAGTCATCAAAAAGACCCCATGTTTTGTTTTCAGTTTAGTAGGCATTTTTTTGATTCATTAGGGTTTTGTTTCTCATCAAAAAAAATTTGGGTTTTGAATTTATTTAGCGTTTAGGACCAAATCTAAAATTGTTTTGAAAGTCAGATTTCATTCTGTTAACCCTTAGGAATTTCTATTTTCTATTGTTCCATTTTGAAAGTCAAATTTCATTCAAAAATCATCAATTACATTTTTTGTCCGATACTTGTTTCTGATTTTATTTTTTTCTATTTTTTATTTTGTGGCTTATTCCCCATTGAATTTCTGTTTTATGGGTTATTCCCCCTTACTTTGTCAACCTACTAATTAATATGGCTTAAAATATTCATGCGATTTATTTTTAAGGCGTCTAGTTGCTGATAGAATCCAACATTTTCTCGTTGTTACATTTTGCTTAGGGTATCTACAGCGTTGAATTGGTTACTATGAGATACTTTTGACTACATTTTCTGTAAATTATGTTCTGAGATGCTTGTGTTTTTGTTGTTGTAGTAGAAGAAGAATATGGTAATCACTTGAAGCATAATCTATCTGATTGTTAAACCTGTAAAGAAAATGGAGATGAAAGCATAATTTGTCTAAGATCTTGAATACTCTGTCTGAGATGTCTGTGCTCCTACTGCTAAGCATTATTTGTGACGTTTTCGTTTCCTCTCTTTGTTTTGTCTAAAGAAATTCGCAGTGGTTTATTTATTTTATGCTGTTTGATTCAAGTGTTTATGGGCTAGTTGAACAGTGGTTACCGAGTTAGTGATATGCTAAGCTTAATGGATCTTGCACCTTTATTGCTATGCACAAGAATTTTCATTGGTCTGCTATTATCATTGAATTAGCAGAAACTGAATCAAATAAAAACGCATGACCACATAAGCGTAGGCGGAAGGCTGATTGGAACGCACCACCAAAGTACTTGATATTAGAAAAGATTTTAGAAAGACTGACATTCCTTGAAAGGATTAGGCAAGAGTTGAACAAAGACTATTTCAAGAACTTGAGGATGTCGAAACAAGCTTTCACAAAGTTGTGTCGACTTCTACGAGTTGAATGTGGTTTGACCAATGACCAGTATGTGTCTATGGTTGAAAAGGTCTCAATCTTCCTACGCACCCTTGCATAACATCCAACAAATAGGGTTTTGCAAACCGACTACAACGCAGTGCGCAGACCATAAGTCAAGCATTTCATCAGGTCTTAAGGATTGTGCTTAAGCTACATAGCAGACTTTTGTGTCAACATTTATTCTTATCATGTTTCCTCTTGGTTGCAGGGATGTGTAGGTGCACTAAATGGTACCTATGTCCTGCACATTAAGGTGGAAGACTAGCCAAGGTACTGTACCAGAAAAAGTCATCTAGCAACAAATATCCTAGGTGTTTGTGATAATGAGGGGCGTTTTGTCTATATGCTTGTTGGTTGGGAAGGGTCAGCACCAGACGAGTGCGTACTTTGTGATGCCATCACTCGAGCAAATGGACTGATGGTCCAAAAGGATCAGTTTAGTATGATCTATTCAATTCAAGTCTTGTGTACTCTTATACTAACATTATCTGGTTATATACATTTAGGAACTTATTACCTCTACAACAGTGGATACACGAATTATGAGGGTTTCCTTGTTCCGTATAGGCAGACACGTTATCATCTATAGGAATGGGTACCTCTGCTCACAGGTCGCAGAACAAATAAGAACTATTCAATCTTCATCATGCCGCAACCGACAATGTCATAGAGCAGGCATTTGGCATTTTGAAGAAGCACTTTGTGATGTTAAGGAGTCTGACGTATTATCACATCAACACACAATGTGATATCATACTTGCGTGTGGTTTGTTGCATAACTTTGTCATCAACATAACACCGTTTGATCCATTGTTAGATCTGGTAGAAAGTCACCTTTCAGGAGTTGAAGAACCTATAAATGCGTTGGATGACATAGAGGCTAATATCCAAACGGTCAATTCGTCTCCTGGGTGAATTCAATTTTGGGAATATTTGGTTGACGAGATGTGGGAGATCTATCAGTCTATGAGTTGATGAACATAAAGCATTTGTTGAGACTTTATGGCATGTGTGTTTCACTATTTGTTGGTTGTCAAACTCTCTGTATGTTATGGAGTTATTTGATTTTATAAGTTGATTGTTTTTGCACACTATGTATTATATGTTGTCATATGTTCTTAGTATGTTGCTGTGCTTTTAGGTTTCTTATACTTATAAATTGTGTGCTTTCATATGATCATTTTTCTTGTAGCTTTTGAAATTTTAATGGATATAGGAAGCCAAGTACGACGAGTTGGAGTAAGTCAGCTCTGACAAGTTTAACAACCAATCTAAGCCAACTCCAAGGACTAACGTGCCCACTAATCCAACAATCAAGTATGCTGGTAGGGTGATAAAGAAAGAAAGGGAAGCCGCTTCAGATCAACAAAATACTAAAAAAGTCTATCTAACTACAGCTAAAGAACAGGATTTGCTTACTGCCATGAGGAAGTTGGCGCAGGAGGGATGGAAGGATAGACAGGGATGGAGGTGGGGTACTCACCAAAAGGCCACTGACAGGGTGAGAGCTTTGGTTGAGGGAAATACATTAACAGCAAAGAATGTGGAGAACAAATTTCACTATTGGGGTAAATCATATCACTTGCTGAATGAATTTTTTAGGTTGAGTGGAGTATCAATAGACCAAGGGACACATACTATAGTAGTGGACTTGGAGGACATGTGGGAAGAATACGTCGAGGTAAGTCCTCCGTTTAGCAAACTCTTTATTTATTTGTTAAGAAAGTATGAGGTTTATTTGTTAATTTGTTTATGTATAGGTGAACAACAAATACCTGCGAGTGAGAAGCAAGTCTTCCCCCTACTATGAATTGTGGATTGAGCTTTTTGGCCAATAGCGGGCTACGAGATCAGGCAAAAGGGATCACATCATTGCAGATAAGGAAATTCTTGCTACACACACCGAGATCCAAGCACTAATCGATGATTTCAATGAAGAGGTTGAGGAGTCAGAACAAAAGAACACGCCTACAGCATCTAGCAGAGATGGTGAATCAAGTGTAAATTGTGTACGATGCAAGAGAGCAAATCCGGAAAGTTAGCCAAATCTGTCCTGCAAGGCCTCGGATACCATGTTCAGTGCTGATGAATTATTCAAAAAGGTTGAAAGCTTAGTCTCACTGCAACAACAAAAGATGACTGAAGATCCCGACAATGTAAAGACCACGAAGGTAATGAAACACTTCGCAGGCATTGGAGGTCCTACCCTTCGGAATAGGCTCTGTTTGGTTGAGCACTCGCTGACACATTCTGGGCACTATTATTATTTTATCAGTACGGATGAAGCAGGTTGTGCAGAATTTTACAAACTATTTTTTGTCAGGGATATTTCTTGAAACAGTAGAGTTTTTCAAATATTTTTGAGCACGTGTTATTGGTTGTTCTATTTATGTTTGAAGTTGCAATGTTTTCGATGTTGTGCGAACTATGGTAGGTAATGTGTTTGGAACTTTTTGACTACATGTATGGGAACTTTTGAGACTTTCTTAGATTGCTCGGATTAAGATGCACTGGACATCTGCTTTTATTATCCCCAAGAATGTTTCTTTTCTTTTTATCTAACTTGATCTAGGTGCAGGAAATGGCTCAATATGTTTAGGTTCCTTGTTGTGGGGTGAAGCTTTGGGCTCTTCATACCCCTGCAAAGGGACCAAATCTGTAGAAACTTCCACGAGTCTTGAACCTTGTCTCTCAAATGTCTTTCTCGGCCTTATAAAAGATATATCCCCATGGTTTGTAGGAAGTAACTGTATGACTTTCTCATACTTCGCAACAAAACATGGTTTCTTAACTATAGCATTGTCAATTTGTTCTCTAGTTGTTTGATTCAAAAGCTTGGACAATCGTCATACCAAAGTAAAGGCTAGAATGCCATCGGTAAGATTTGTCACATTAAGATTAAAAAAATCAAAATTGCCCACCAAGTTGGAAGTAGAAAACCCATTCCATCCATATAATAAATACACAATTTCTCTAGCTAGGGCATGAGAATATATAGAATCAATCCACTTCCCTCAAACAAACAATTACCATCGTACCTCTCCTCTAAAACAAACAATTACCATCATCTTTAATGCTACTTTCAATTATTCTCATTTGTCTCAAATATAGGACCCTGATCTATCCCATGATGCCTCCTCATATTCATGCTTCACAAGTTAGCATAACAACCAAGAATTTGATCAACACAAACCGAAATTTGGTACCAACTTCAATGAAAGTCCGGGCAACATATTTTTTCAAGCCCAGGATTTTTATTAAAATGTGATAATGCAGAAGCTTATCATCAGCTTAATACATAATGTGGGCCAAC
>JAOWBN010193426.1:0-15464 GCA_028565015.1 Pinguicula moranensis
ATTATGAGAATATTCTTTCAAGGTTTATTTCTTGCTCCACAAATGGTTGGGGAAGCAATCAAGGTAAACCATCCTAAGCTTTTCCCATCTATCTTTATTAATTTTACCTCGTAATACATTTATCTTGCTCTCACATTCTGAGCACTTATCAGGGGAGCCTTTTGATTTCTGAAGTCATGGCAGATCTAGGATACAAGGTCCAGCTCGGTGGCATGGCCCCTCGCCATGATGTAGTGCAGGTTTAAATTAAAAGTTGCATCTTGTGTTTACTTAATTTTTGAATATGCCAGTGTGATTGATGTTATGTACATTCCTGGAGATGTTTCAACTGTGATTGCTTCATTTGCAATCAAGTCCGATCAATATATTGATGATATGCTTGCTTGCCTTCTGTGAGGCTGTGCAGAGAAGTTCACCAGTTAGTTCGTTTACAAGGCCCATAGTGGGTATAACTCCTGGCTATGCATCAGAGGTGATTCCTATTTCTGGTCTTAATTTCTCCTTTTGTTTGCATCCTGCTGATACTCTGTTCGCTAGTCTTTAAACAAACCCTTTCATGTGTTTGTATAATATGTCCGCATGACAGGATTGTGGTGTTGACTGGTTTTATTATATCTTTCTCACAATAAATGCTTATGAAGAAATACTGACTCAATAAAAAAAACTTTTGCGACTTAGGTGATATTTGCTGATGGGACTTTCATTGATGGACGTACAAGTGAGCTTTCATTCGATGGACCACTTAGGGAGCCATTTATTGTTTTCTGTCAGGTCAGTATTCCTGTTTTCTGCACTTCAGAACGGTTAGAAAACAAAGTTAGAAACGTTTTGTTAGAAAACAAAGTTAGAAACGTTTCTAAAGTTTCTAATATTTTGTTTTATTTATTAAACAATTAAATAATAAATATAATTCTAATAATATAGGCTGTAGTAGGTGTTTGTTTTCACAAAAAAAATGAAATATATAGAATTTTGATATGTTAAGAACCAAAAATAAATTCCAATTGATGTATCACCAACGTTGGAGGAGAGTTTTGAAAACAAATTATACGGAGATTCTGGTAGTCTTTCGATTTCTATTCGTGATATAATCAATCGAAAGACTACGGTTCTATACGCTTTCGCAAAAGATACGAATCTGTTATCGTATTTATTAAATATGTTCTAACCAAATCTAGATTCAGATCTACAGTGTTATAAGAGCTTATTTTCAGATTTTGATTATGTTCGATTAATTTCGGGTCTCCTATTTTTTATGTTTCCGGTCTAATTTTACCCAAAATTGATTTTTGCAATCGAATTTCGTTGCTGTTCCATCACATCAACCGTATAAGGCAGCACGTTTTGTCATGCGCCGCAGCGGATCTGTGCAGCGGGCGCATTTTTCGTAAGCGTAGCTCGCGTCCAAAGTTTGTGTCCTGTAGTATTATGTATCGAGACAACATCCCTCCTTCCTTCCACATAGGATGTAAATTATTTTTAATACAATGTTGAGTCTCTGGTTATATTGTTCAGAAAGCTGTCATTGTCACAGTACTCAATATGTGTATATATAAAATATATTCTATACCATTTTTTGTTTAATAATAAATTATATTATAATGACGCAATTGAATTTTAGTAATTTTAATGAAGTTAGTTAAATATCAATATAACAATGTAAATTGAGTTGTAACATAAATATTTTTTTTTTCTGTGGATCATGGATCTATTAATACGACCCATCTGGTCGGGGGAGAGTTGCGCCTGCTACATGTAGACAAACTGATGAAGGAACAATGGAGGGATGAAATGTGAGCACTATTTAAGAAACCCTGACCACATGTTGAAAATATGGACTCTAAGCACAAAATGTTAATTGTGGCACCTGCAATATAAATGTCTTAATATGGTTTCGTCAATTGGATTTGAGGGAATGTAGTCCTACAGTGAAAAAAACAAAGAAAAAATGAAACATTTAATTTTATGGTAATTAAAATTAAATTACCATAAAATTCGAATATCAAAAGAAATTTGCATTAACTGTGCCCATGAGGGGCTGTCTAGGATTAGTTTTTAAGTGAGACCATTGTGACCCCAGCATAAATTTAGGTTTAATCGCATCTTGTCAACGATAAAAGATATGGTTTATGTAACATGTAATTATGAAATAAAATTTACGTTTTTCTTTCATTTTGGCAATACTTTCGTGTATGTAATCAACTAATAAAGCATAATAATTATCATAAAGCTTTATGATTAGCCATGTCACATGGAAAATCGCCCTTATACTTGTATAACATGAAGGATGCGACTGATAAATGTTCTTGATAGTCGCTTCAATAGGTCTGAAATGAGATTCTAAGTAAATAAAATGTGAAATATTTAGTTTTCACATTAAAGCTTTAAAGTCGAATGTAAAGGATAAAGACTAAGTATGTTTATCAAATACTACGATTCGCATGTCATAAGTCTATGATATGCCCACCGAAGTGGGAGTCATACCATGATGCACAATTCATATTGTGTATGCTACAGGACGACCGTTGTGAAAATTACAATAAAATTCTTTAATTATCATTGTGTGATCACATGGACATACGTCTGTCCACCAAGATGTTACTCTTTGACTTAGAGTTATGATTTGATGACGCTACTTTAGTATATTATCCAAGGGTTATGATTTATATAGTCCAACGAACTATGCTAGAAAAGAAGTCGAGTCTATATGGATGGTTATTAGTGTCTACGGAACAATCTGTCTAGTATCACTATATTTGCCATGGCGATTACGTAAATATTGAATAGTTTAAAGAGATACGTAATTATCGGTGATAAAAAGAAGATTTGGGCAATCGTCACTTTGAAAGTGTCATGCTAATTAGATGACAACTTTTTTTTTATAGGTAATAATGAATTTATTCACACTAAAAAATTTATTTACAAGTGAGGGACATGTCTGTCGTTATTTCGACAGACGTTCCACAAAATCACATGGGGTAAAATACATCAACACATAAACTCGGAAGTCGCAGCCAATCGTTTAGGGTTACTATAGTAGTGGCAGACTCATGAGTTGTTAGCCAGTGCCATATCTGGATTTGGATCTGTTCAATACAAGATGTGAAGTTGAGAGTCCCTTCTCTATGTGCAATCATATTCCTCGCTTTTCAGATAGCCCAAATGGTAGCATGCCAGATGGATCTCCAGAGATCCTTCCCCTTTATTTGTGTTCTCATTTCCATGTGTGACAATAGATGCTGATCAATAGAGTTGGGACCGGCCGTGGACAGCCCCAACCATTCATTTTTTTTTTTTTTTGAAAATTCCCCAACCATTCATATATCACTGCCTAAATTTTGTAGGATACACTGCATGTACAGAAGAGGTGATCCACCGATTCAACTTATCCTCTTCTTGTCGTCACTGTCTCTTCATCCACAGGCATTTCAATTTTGCAAACAAGGTAAGACCCTATTATTTTTTATGGTTCATGAACCTTGTTTCTTCTAGACTTTGCAACTCCAGGATGAATGGTCCTTGTATTGAACTATGTGCATGGTGTTGGAGGATGCCTGTAAATATGACTCTGAACGTAGAGCTGTTCTTGGAGATAGCATTGGTAATCCAGAGCTCATGAGAAAGAAAGTGAGTTGAATATATTTGTACTTTGTTCCATTAATCCATTCTCTTATAATTATAATAATCCGTAGGCAATAGAATTCCAAGCTCACCAGCCGTTAACTATAAAAGTTCATTACACTCATCAATTTTTTTGGAATCTTCAACCATTTCTCTATATGCATCCCTTGAAACCTGTGCTTGCACAACATTTCTTTAGCCTTTTCACCGACTTCCCACTCATCCAAGCAAATAACACAGTGCTCATCATCGTTTTCATTCCTGGCGGTGGCAGAATTTTCTTCTGCCACGCCACCGATGACTGACAGTAGTTGGTTGTGGCGGTATTAGTGATGGTGGCGGAAGAAAAATCCGCCACCGCCAGCTTGTCGGATTCGGTGGCGGAACGCTACGTTCTGCCACCGATTTCCAGCCATAATGAGAAATGAGGCCCACTAATTGATATGAATCCTTGCCGAATTTGTCGCAAAACCCCATACCAATTCAAGATTCAAAAACAAGATCTAAAATGGACGAATTTGTTGTGTTTTCTCCCAAAGATAACTTGTGTCAACCAACGATAATTCACGATTTGTGTAACCGAGAACGCCACCAAATAATTCCCTGAAAGCAACTTGTGCTAACCAACAATCAAGGATAAGTTCTATTTGAATTCAACGCCACTTGACTAAGAAGAAAAGATAAGTCGAAAATGGTTTAAAATCAAAAGAGAGAACTAATCTCAAATAAAATTGCATAAAAACTTGTGTGTCAAATACAAACGATGTTAATGCCTTTATAAAGGCATACCTAATCCTAGAATGTGAATAAAATTTGTGCAGAAATAAGAAGGAAATTTTAAAGTAACTAGGAAACTAATTAATGGTAGAAATTGGACAAAAAACATGTCTTAGGCTAAGAAGGAAGTTAGGCAACGTGTCTTGTGGCTTCCTTAGGAGCGTTGGTTTTGTAAGAAAGTTTCTTGAATAGACAAAGAAGTGTTGATTGTGAAGGAAACATATTTTCTTAGCCAATGAGACAAAATCTCTAAATTGTAGGAACTTTCCTATTATCATGAGATTCTTCATTAATTGCTTTGACTTGGTCTTTAATCATATCAAATCCCCCTAGACTCTTCATTCTACACATGCCCTTCACTCCCCATGTGCACTTCTATGTTGGACTTTCATATTGACCATGACTTGGATCATGATAATGGGTCGGGCTTCTTCAATTGGGCCATGAGGTCCACGCATAAATGGGCCTTGGGGTCCATTTCCTTCTTCTCTTGCCCAAACTCCATGGATCATCAAATTCATGGCCTCTTTGAATTTCTTGGCTCTTAGGCGTGTAATCGGCCCTTCTTGAAGTCTTATGGGTTCACGCCGTTCAGCAACCATCTCACCACCCTTGGGCTCTCCATGGGGCTCCATTTGCACGTCCTCTTGGCCCATGCCATTAGTAGGTTGGGGTGCAACTTGGGTTGTATCATTCTCTCCTTATTGAAAAGGATTTGTATTCAAATCATCAAAAACATCAAACGGAAGTAAGTCAACAACATTGAAAGTAGCACTAACATTATACTCACCGGGTATATCCAATTTATTGGTGTTGTCATAATCCTTGCAACCACTTGGAATGGCCCATCTCCTCTTGGCATGAGCTTTGATTTTCTCTTTTCTGGAAATCTTTCCTTCCTCAGATATAGCCATACCCAGTCACCTGGTTCGAAATTATAATCTCTCACTCAAAGATAAATGAGTTAAATCCATAAGAAATAAAGGATTGAAACCACAAACAAGTTCAAAGGGTGAATATTGTGTAGCTCAATGAATACCTCTATTATATGCAAATTCAACATGTGGTAAACATTCTTCCCAAGTTTTCAAGTTCTTAGATATGAGCGCATGCAACAAAGTCTCTAAAGTTTTATTGACAACTTTAATTTGCCAATCAGTTTGGGGATGACAAGTAGTTGAAAACAATAACTTAGTCTCTAACTTAGACCACAAAGTTTTCCAAAATTAATTCAAGAATTTTGCATCTCTACCAGAAACAATAATCCTAGGCTCACCATGCAATCTAACAACTTCTTTAAAGAATAAATCAGCAACACGAGAAGCATCATCAGTTTTGTGGCAAGATATAAAATGAGCCATTTTCGAAAACCTATCCATAACAACAAAAATTGAATCCCTCCCCTTCTTAGACCTTGGTAACCCCATAACAAAATCCATTGAAAAGTCAATCCATGGTTAATGAAGAATAGGTAAAGGGGTGTACAATCCATGGGGGTTCAATCTAAATTTAGCTAACTTATACGTCACACATCTATTACATACACGAATAACATCATGTTTCATGTTAGGTCAATAAAAATGATATTGCATAACGTCATAAGTTTTTGCTATCCCAAAGTGTCCAATTAATCCCCCACTATGAGCTTCTTTTACAAGTAGCTCTCGCATAGAACACATAGGCATGCATAAACGATTTTCACAAAAAAGAAACCCATCATGCCTATAAAACTTTTCAAAATCTGCATTTTCATATGCCAAATAGGCCTTGCTAAAATCGTGATCAACCTCATATAAAACCTTAATAAGCTCAAAACCAAGTAATTTAGTTTATAACATAGAAATAAGGGAGTACCTTCGAGAAAGGGCATCGACAACCACATTCTTCTTACCTTACTTGTACTTGATCACATAGGGAAAGATCTCGATAAACTCGACCCATTTGGCGTGTCTTCTGTTGAGCTTTTGCTGGCTCTTGAGGTGCTTTAAAGACTCATGGTACGTGTGGATCACGAACTCCTTTGGCCATAGATAGTGTTGTCAATTCTTTAAAGCTTGAATTAAAGCATAAATCTCTTTGTCATAGGTTTGGGTAGTTCAAGGTAGCACCACTCAACGTTTCACTAAAGAATGCAATTGGTCGTTCTTCTTGCATTAGCATCGCACCAATACCTACATCAGAAACATCACATTCAATCTCAAATGTTTTAGGAAAGTTAGGCAAAGAAAGTAAAGGAGCTTGAGATAACTTACCTTTTATGAGTTTAAATGCCTTCTCTTGCTCTTCTCCCCACTTGAATGGCACATTCTTCTTGATTACCGCCGTGATAGGGGTGACTAGGCTACTAAAATCACGCCCCAAGCGCCTGTAAAAGCTATCCAAGCCATGAAAACTCCTCACCTGGCTCACGGATGTGGGCGTTGGTCACTCTTTGATGGCCCTTACCTTCTCTTCATCCACTTCAATGCCATCCTGCTTACAACAAAATCAAGAAACACAAGCTTTGTCCGTGTTAAAAGTGCACTTCTTAAGGTTAACATACAACTTTCCTTTCGAAGTACTTCCAACACATTTCTAATTTGCTCATCTAAGTGTTTTGAATAAATCAATATATCATCAAAATAGACAACCACAAATTTTCCTAGGAAAGCTCTTAGAACATGATTCATGAGTCGCATGAAAGTACTATGGGATTAGTTAATCCAAAAGGCATAACCAACCATTCATACAATCCATACTTAGTATTAAAATGCAGACTTCCATTTGCCACTTTCATTCATTCGTATATAATGATATCCACTCCTCAAATCAATCTTTGAAAATAAACATGCACCATGCAACTCATCAAGCATATCATCTAACCTGGGAATCGGATGATGATATTTTTACCGTTATGTTGTTGATGGCTCTACAATCAGTACACAACCTCCAAGATCCATCCTTCTTAGGCACGAGTAGTACGGGTACAATGTGTCACATCCTTGAACTCATATAGGCCGGGCGTTCTAACCTCGCGTGCCCGATAAGGCCTAACAAAGGTTCGAGGTCCAGATCGTCGAGTAAAGTTGAGAATTCACGAGTCATGTAAGGTTCTGCCTCGGACACTTTGATAAAAGAATACTATGTGCCGAGGCACGGCTAAGTTTGCACGAGTGGTTAGCGAGATGGCTAAGGAGGTTCGGGAGGTTGCATGGCAGAACAGTGCGAACGAGGCGTGGGCGCCATTTGGTCGAGCAAACGATATATTCGCTCGGTCAAGTGGGCGTCTACCTCGGACGATTTGGCGAGAGGAGTCGAATGGTCGAGGCATAGCTCGGTTTGTGAGAAGTTTTGCTCGGCGTTGGCCGAGGGAATACGCAACTGCCGAACGATGGTGCGAACGAAGTGAAGTGAAGTCGAGTTGATCGAGCAGACGTGGTGTTTGCTGAATCAAGAAGTTGGCTAGCTCGGACGATTTGGAAAATGATCGTGATGTATCAAAGCAGGGTTCAGTTTAGAGTTCGTTGGCTAGGCGAAGTGCGGAGATGATTCGGGCGTCGTGCGGAGTGTGCGGAGACCAAGCCGCACTAGCCGAACTGAACCTCTGAAGGGTCAACGCGCTACAGTAACCGCAGATCGCGGATTTTCCGAGGAGCGTTACCAGCTCGATTTGCATGAGCTCTTCGAGCGGGCTTTCAGGGATTTGAATCCACCAGACATTCAACTCCCTGGCAACGGTTCTCTGAGAACCAGGAGGGACGTTTTCCATCGAGTGAATGCAGCTGTGAAGTCATCCAAGTGCATCGCGGCCGTTACGGATTTTGACGCGCGATCCGTGCGGTTCTCCTATTTGAGCTCGGGGCTCTTGCTGGAGAGAAGAGAACAGGGTCTTGCTTGGTTCTAGAGTTGTAGAACAAGCAGAGGCAACACTTAGCCATGTGGGGTGGGTTTGAGTGATTTATCTCCGGCGTGTGATTCGATCGTGTTGATTGGAATCCGGTGGGACGGGAAGTGAGAGTACCGAACCTCTTTTGTTGTGTAGGCTCGTGAGGGGCCGAGTCCTCCATACTTTGTGTGAGTTATACAAATACGTGGTTGGGCGTAGACTTGTGTTGATTGAGTGTAGGCTGACGGAATTGTGTAAATTCCGGCCGGTGCAACCTTGAAGTTTCCGTTCGGCGTGCTGTTTGATCCGAGGCAAGTGCATTGTCTTGGAGCGAAAAATTGTACACCGATTCAAGGGTGTGACACAGCGCAGTAGTGGCAAAGTATCCGGTAATTTAACGATGGCGGTTGTGTGCTACCACCAGTACCGTATATATAACTTTATAAATTATAAATTATATATAAATTCTAAACCCTAAATCTTAAAAATTTATAAACCCTAAATTTATATATAAACTTATAATCCTAAATTTATAAATCTTTACTTATAAACTATAAATTTATAATCATGTATAAACTAAAAAAACTATAAAGTAAAATTTATAAGTTTATAAATTATGAAATATATATAACCCTAAACCCTATAGTTATATATACTATAAATTTATAACCTTAAATTTTTTATATAAATTATATAAACTTAACCCTAAATTTATATTTTATTATTTATCAACTATAAACTTATAACCCTAAACTTATAAATTATATAAACTAGACAATATGTAGATATAACTATAAAGTGTGAAGTCTATATGTAAATTTATAAATTATAACTATATATATAAGGGATATGATCCATACACCTATTAATTGACACATTAATTGACACATATTCCTTAAAAGTCTAAGTTTAAGATCTGTAGGATTTAGGGTTTGGAGTTTAGATATTTAGGTTTTTAAGTTTTAGGGCTTATGGTTTAGTAGTTTTAAGGTTTACGATCCTAAATCCTAAAATCTAGGATCGTCCGCCGTTGCTTTTCCTTTTTTCACTTTCCAATTATGTGTTGGTGGGGCAGGGGGTGGGGCGTGACTCCGGGCTCCGGCAACTTGTCCGGCTCCTCACTAGGATAGGATTATGGGAAACAATGCTTTTTTGTGGGACGGGAGGTGGGATGTGACTCCGGGATCCGACAACATGTCTGGCTTCTCACTAGGATAGGATTATGGGAAGCAATGCTTGTTTTTTAGTATAGATTCTAACAGTGAACTACTCCCTAAAAACCTTAGTCCTAAGGTATTCAGTTTGTAGTTCACATTAATATTTATACACTTCTATTTCCTTTCTCATAACCGGTATGAGACAACACCCCCTTCAAGTCCAACTAGGCATGCTCTGTTGAGACTTGTATTGTAAGGCCTTGTACCTCACAACCAACACTTTCGTTGCTCATAGGTCCATATTTCATATGGCTGAGCTAATGCAGTTGCGGGTCTCAGAGGCTCTTGATTCATTACTTTTGGGGCGGTGAAGTCCCAACCTGGCTCTGATACCATAATAGTGAACTACTCCCTAAAAACCTTAGTCATAAGGTATTCAGTTTGTAGTTCACATTTATATTTATACAGTTCTATTTCCTTTCTCATAACCGGTATGGGACAACATATTCAATTTTTAAAAAAAATGCAACTTTACCTAGTATATTCCCAACTAAGTTGGGGTTTAGGGTGTCTGATGTACGTGGCCTTACCCTTGTAATTATACAAAGAGGTTATTTCCGTTTTGCGATCCAGGTGGGTATCGATCTCTGGACCTCACATTTGTGAAGTGTAGTTCTCACCACTTGAGCTACAAGGCTTGATAACATATTCAATTTTAAGTGTTTTAAAAAAAAATCAGCTTCTCGCTATTATTTGTTTTCCATCTTTTAATGTGTCATAAGCGAATTTGAGAATTTAGAATGCTTTTGTTATTTTGTTTTAAGCAGGTTTTAAAATGTTTTTTTTTTAAAATATAATCTCTATTTATTAGCAGTTTTCGCAACTATTTTTACCTGATTTTTCCATCGCACAATCTCCCCAAGATTTAAGTGCTGTGAACATTTCTTTAGAATTCCATCTGTAAAAAACTTGAAAGAATCACTACGACATTGTGAGATGAAATTTTAGTCCCCACCCAGTGACACGATTTGCCATCTTGTTTATATCAGATCATCCATTCACTTGCAGAAAACTGACGATTCCAATGATGATGCATCACAAAAACCTAAGAAGAAGCTCAAACTGTGATCATTATGTAATTTGGTGCATCTTGTATTGTTTCACTTGTTTATACAGTCTGAAGTAGACTAGGATCATTGGAATCCTGTTTTACGCCTCTGATATGATAGGGCCTGGTAATATACAAACTGATGCAAGTGCCAATGAAGTTGGAAGGTATGAAATACTTTTTGGAATATGGAACATTTTTATCAGAGATCATGAAGTTGCACCTGAATTTCATGTGTAGATTAGATTGTATGTACTCTCAGTCAAGACCTGAACTTTCTGTCTAACATCAACTAATTTACAACTTGTTAATGGTGCCCACAGATCTGGTAAATTGCTTCAGAGTAAACAGGCAATAAGTCGTTCATGCTAATGCTAAACTTCTTATTTGCCGCATTCAGGAATCTAACTGCTTATGATAGACATATATTGGGAGAGGACAAAGTTGCAGAAAACTAATTTCTTAGCAATCTAAAACCTACTAGGAAGAATTATACATTAAGGGGGAGGATATGTGACCGAAAGATGACACTAAGTTGGAATAAGTGCCAGTATTTGGTTCTTGATGATGCCGACACACTTTTGTATCTCAGAATAAACAGGTAGGTTTTGTGAACTGCGTGGGTGTAAACTTGTGACGGCAGAACCCTAAACACTTCAATCCTCCAACCAGCAACACTTCAATCCTCCAAGCCGAAACTGCAATAAACAACCCATAAACAAATCTTGTTCATTTCAAACATGCAATGGGTATACCCTTGACTCTGCAAGAAAGTTAATTCATATGAGGTGAATATGCACAAGAAGCTACTAGAAGTGCCAGGCTATAAACTGCTCTTAAACTCAAGGATGCCTATTTTTCAGAAAAGGACTAGCCAGAGACAGGGCATAAGAATATAACATAAGGAGATGATACATGCAAAAACTAAAAGCACGTTCCAATTGCCCAAGAGAATTTAGTGCTAAAAAACGTAACATTCACAAATCATTCACCAACTTGGTTAAACAACGCAGTAAAGGTGAAGCAAATATTACATAACATTCACAAATCATCCACGATGTGGCCGAAAAATCCACCAACATCTAATAAAAAAATTTGCGAAAATGAGACAAATATCGATCACATCAGAAGGCCTTATACCATGTCGGAGAATATGGTTTTGACAACAGTTCCAAAGTCTACACAGAAAATGCTTTCGATCGGAGTTTACAGTATCGAACAATAGCTGGAAAAAACTTCATGAAGATTCTTCAATCATAATCAAGAAAAAGCATAATAACTTTAACCTTCCATACCCATCACCATCAAGGGGAGAATCATAATCAATATCTGGATTAAATGCACAGTCTCTCTCCACAAACTTCACACCCAGTGCTCGCCCAAGAATCTCTGCCTAATATGCTTTATGAATGAAACTCTAAATGGGAAAAGAACAAGGAAACAATGTCAACTCTAAACCCTCAAAATATGAAATGCAAATCCATTGATTAGGTTTCGGCCGCTCAATACACGGAATATAAGATGACGTTATTCAAGAAACATTAGATTCATAGCATTTGTAACGCATACCTGCTAAACAGTTCAGTTTGTTGTCCTGTTATTCGATCCGAACGAGATGGATCGAGAATTTGTTACGAGCCCTGATCGTAACCACGAAATTGAAGTAGAAGAAGATTTGGGGGAGAGAGAAGTCGAGAAGGAGAATGTCAGAAGAAGTCGAGAAGGAGAATGTCAGAAGAAGTCTCCAGAGAGAAATCTGGAAAAGAGAGATGAACAGGGTAGACAGAAATATTACTTCATTACTCCATTCCAAAAGTGTGTACAATGACTTATATACTAGCTGTCTCTGCGTTAACAAAAGTCGCAGCACGTCTCTTTTCTTACACACGATTCCTTAAATAACAAAATCTAGAAACTACAATCTCAATCGGCAAATACCCAACTGTCTTCTTTCTCCTTCATGTTCTGGTACCCAAGTCCCACGTTCTCTTGTCAATCTCTTCTTTCTTCTAACTAGTTTCATGCCATTTCTGCGGGTACATAACAGAATTCTGCTTCTGTCGAGAAGTCTGTAGATTTCTGCTTCTGTCGAGAAGATCGACGAGAGCTACAGTTTTTTTAATCCGTTTCTGAGAAATCAATGGCCAAGATCGCGTGTTCGCTGTTTATTAATGAGGCTAGGGATCCACTCCCATATATATATTATAAATTCCAAATATGCGTGTATATATATAAAAAAATATAATACAACATGATATTTTAATTAAATATTTGGTATTATGCTTTTTAGTTTTTACTAGTGTCATTTTAAATTCTCTTTTCCGAAACTTGTATGTTGATTTGATTTGTGTAGACCCAGGAAACATGAGGCAATTTGGGGAAATCATAGATGATTTTGATGGGTCTAATAATGGTGGTCAACTCAAGCCTTGTATACGAAGTAAATCTAGGAATACAATCATGGTGAACAAAGCTATGTTATGGAACTGTAGGGGAGTGACAAGGATTAGAATATATCTATACTGATGGGTAAGGAGATCGGATGTCAGCTTATTAGGCAAAATCGTTTATTCCAAAAATCAGGATGAGTTGGTTGGGCCAGGTTACACAGCTACCCTATTGTCTGTCGAATGAGGCCAAAAATGAAAAAATTTGGGTCCTGTGGAAAACAACGGACAAGTTTGAGGTGGTGTGCAAGCATGAACAAGCCAATACAGGAATTTGGAGACAAGGAGGGACGGATATTGTGCTCTCGTTTGTATATGACAAGTGTCCTTACATACAGAGGAGAGCCATGTGGCAGCATCTCAACTCTATTCAACCGGTGAATCTGCCTTGGATGGTGGTTGGAGACTTCAATGTACTGAGGTTGAATAGTGAAAAGATTGGGGGAGCTCATAGACCTCTTCGACCAATGGAGGATTTTAATGATTGCATCTCGGACTATACGCTGGTCGAACTGAAGACAAATTGGACATCCTTCTCTTGGTGTAATGGTCAGTCTGGAAATCGAAGGTCTTGGGCAAAACTAGACAGGGTCCTGGTAAATGGGGAGTTTCATACAATGGAATGCAAGATGTACATATTATTTGCTAAAGAGGTACTCATCTGATCATTGCCCGGTGCTGATCAAACTGGAGGAAAATTGAGCAATATGGGATCCACTAGTTCAGATACCTCAATATGTGGGGCGCACATGAAACTTTCATCCCATTGGTAGAAGAGATCTGGAACTCAGTGCATGGCACCCCAGGCTTCTGGTCTCTTGGACAGAGACTAAAGAGTATGAGGAATGCACTTAGGACATGGAATAAAGACAACTTCGGAAGAGTAGATGCACACATTAAAAGACTGGCGGAAAGACTTGATATACTTGAACAGAGCCTACAAAATCAGTTTTCAGATCAAGTGGAGGAGGAATTCATGACAACCACAGTTGAGCTCCATGAATGGAAAACAAAAGAGATATGATGAGATTAGAACAATTGGCTAGAACAGAGTTGTTAAAGAATGGAGATAAGAACACCAAAGCATTTCACAATCATATAAGGATTCAGCAAAACAAAAAATGCATAGTTGAGATGCATATGCAAGATGGCAACTCTCTTATTGGAGGCTGAGAAATTCATGAGGCTATTGTACAACATTTTGCAGAGTTTTTGGGGAACCCAAGGCCGATGGTACAACCAGTGCTGGAAGGATTGTTTGACCATAAACTTTAAACTCTAGACAATGCATACATATGTGCAGTGCCCTCAGTACAAGAAGTGAGGGATGCTCTGTGGTCGATCCCCGGCTCAAGTGCCCTAGGTCCAGATGGATTTGGATCTGACTTGGCCAGTGATTGGAGGAGATCTGGTAGGAGTTACAAGGGAATTCTTCGAAGGCTATTCATTAACAATGATGTTCTCATCCAACATGATCACCCTCATAGCCAAAGTGGTGAAACCAGACAGCTTCTCCAAATTCAGACCTATCAGTTTGTGCATGGTAGTGTATAAAGTGATTACAAAAGTCCTAGCAAAACGCATAGGCATACATCTAGCTAGTTTGGTCACTGGGGAGCAGGCTGCCTCTGTGCCACAAAGGAGTATTTTTGATAATATCATTTTGGCACAAGAATTGGTCCACTCACTCAATAAGAAGAACGTGGGAGGAAACGTGATGTCGAAAAGGCGTATGATAAAGTTAGTTGTAGCTTTCTGGAGAAGGTTCATAAAGAGAAGGGGTTCTCTAAAGCCACGTGTGCACTGCCTATGAAGTGTGTCCAAGGACCATGGTATTCCGTCAGTATGAATGGAGTGGGTATTGGGTTCTTTCAGGCTGCTCACGGACTTAGGCAAGGGATCCACTATCCACTTACCTATTTATCTTAATGCAGGACACCCTCTCCAGATTAATTAAACAAGGCTATCTGTCAGGGATGATTAGGAAGTACCGCCATCCCTTAGGTTCTCCATTAATCTCTCATCTGACATATGCTGATGACATCCTCTTGTTCACCAATGGAGATAAAAGGTTGATCAGAGCCATGTTGGGACTATTAAAGGAATACTCCTTGTGGTCTGGCTAAACAATCTGCAAGGAGAAGTTTGTCCTTTTCTTCTCCAAACAAATCAGCCAATCAAGGAAGCAGGAGTTAAAAAGGTTAACATGCTTCAGCGATGGGAACTTGCCAATGACATATCTGGGGGATCCCCTAAATCTTGGAAAGCTAACTATACAGATGGTGGAACCTCTCATGGCTGGAAAGGACGCATGCTTTCACAAGGGAACTGTGTTGTTAGGAGCGCGGGGCAATCAGGTAAAGAAGTGGGGCAAAGGGTGACGGGGCGTGTGCTGCACGAATCGGGGAGCACTAACTTTTTAATTTTTAGAAAATAAATATACATTTACTTTATTTATATAATTATCCATCCCAATTAATTCATTCATT
>JAOWBN010193437.1:0-15463 GCA_028565015.1 Pinguicula moranensis
TTGTACAGTTTCCTTTTGTGGGTTTTTGGAGCAGCAAGAGCATTTCGATACCATTTATATTTGACGCAGAGGATGAGAGATCAGACCAGTCCATGTTGGTCCCCTTTATTGTATCCACTTCCCTTATGTACAGAGTATACTCATGGTTGTTGATGTCAATTGATATGGAGGGTGATATTGCCTTATGAATGGGGATATCCAGCAGTAGCTGAGCTCCTTCCAATTGAGAACGCTTGGTAGTTTGAGGGTCAGTGCAGATGAATGTCCCTAGATACAGGCCAATCTGTTTAAATACCTCATCATTCCATGCTATTAGAAGGAGGCCATATACTTTAACCCAAGTGAGTCTGTTGCAAGCTACCATGTCTTCCTTATCCAACCAAGGAACTAGTGGATCTTTAAACCATAGTGCAAGCCAGTTCTGTTCATGCTTCAGCAGAGTAGGGAGATCATAGAACTCTTGCTCCCATAACAAAACTTTCCCTGACCCCATCGCACTTGCTATGATGCTGAGATAACATGCTCTTTTGAGTTCCAGTTAGAATTCTCTAATTTTGTTAATATCTCTCAATATTTCAATCCTTCTAGAGATCAACCAATCATAACTGTTTGTTGCACAACTCCATTTCAGTATGGGAGGTTGTCCATAGTTGCGTTCTGCTTTTGTGTTATGCTTTGTTGCCATAGCCAAACCCTTTTGTGTTGCTGCTGAGGTTGTGGTAGATGGGATAGGGCCAGACTTAGATGTTTGTCCATCTTGGAATTCGCTAAAAGACACCGGAATCCATTGGAGCGTGGACTGTGCCAGGGCCTTAGGAGTTTGCCTGTCATTGGAGCCCTGTCCTTGCAAATTTTGGCCAGGGTACTAATATCTGGCCAAGTAGCATATGAGCCTGTAATGTTCTATCCAGGTATTATTGAGCTCATTTAGTATCCTGTGAGGATCTTGAAAGTAAGCAAAGTAAGCAAAACAAAAAAAGCAGTCCATTTTTCCCAATTTCTTAGCAATTCGTACCCTTTGTAGTTTACCATACCTTTTGAGGACGGTTTCTAGATTAGAGATAGAGGAACCAAGTGGGAAGTTTGATATGAAGAACGTATCTTCAGTGAGCAAGTCTGTGTTACCTCTATCCTTTGGAGGCTGAGTTCTGACGTTAGGCTTTAGCTGTTCGCCCATCGAGTGATTACTTTGTATTTTGAGAGTAGTGGCATATGAAATCCCAGGTTCCACTCGGCGGGAAGGATAGGCTGTCTGCTTAGGTCCGAGTCTTGAATGTATTGGTATGATATCTCTGACTTTGAGGCTTTGTGCGTACGCCGTAGGGGGTTTAGTCTTACCAATTCGACCAAGAGTGTTTCTTCTCATACCGTCTGAGGCTAAACCAGTAGCGCTGCTTCCTAAGGTAAGCTTTCTTCATTTTTCTTACTTGGAAGGGGAGGTGTAATCCACTGAGGTAACATTATAGGCCATCTTTGGTGCTGTTCCACTGCAGTGTCTTTACGTGAGGGAGTGAGGGCGTGTGGAGGGGAGAGGAGAGCGTCGGGGGTGGGTACGGTTAGAGCCTCCCAGGAAATACTGCTGATTCCCGGGGAGAGGGGAGTGGGTCGGGGAGGAATGCTGGATTTGGACGGAAGGGAGCGAATCAAGTGGGAACAGAGTGAATGCGAGAAGGGTTTTACTATTCATGCAGGTCGCTTGTACGGAGAGAGTTTCCTGAACATTTTAATGGTACTTAATGTGTGGTTTTTAAGCCATTGATCCCCTTATTGCAGTCTTAACTCCTTAACCAGGTAGTTAACACATTCACTCTATTATCAGAGCCACATTAAGATTAAAGAAACCTCATTAAGTGTGATTTTAAGAGTTCTAACCGAATCTTATTCCTTAACACATATGATTTTAGTTACTCTTTCAAAGAAATAGACTAACTGTCATATTTGATTGAAGAAGCTGCTATCTGAAAAGGCTTAGATGAACTAACCATCCCTCTAAGTCCTTACTAGCTGTTGATTTGGTTTTTATCAATTTAGATGGCCAACCTAAAACAACAAAAACATAAACATGCACAAGTGTATCTACAAACTGAAAATTAATACCATTGTCTTGTTTTTCTGAACTTACACCTTACCAAATTGTTTAGGCAGTCTGAGGACATGTAGATTAGCACAATAATGATGGATTTAGCCAAGCATAGCTAGGAGCAACAACCAAGTTTCAACAGGATGCATCATGGAAACAATCTGTTCCTCGTTGGTGCAAATATTTTGCACTCTTTATTTCTTTGAAAGACAAGTACAATGTTTTTTTTACTAACTCGACCTCTTTTGTTCCCCTTTCCCCTCTGTCTCTCTTATACACCAAAAAATGGTCAAAACAAATGAAAGAAATACAAGTAACAGATCCCTTGAAAATAGGGATTCGTTAACCATGGATAAGAATGTTGTGTCATTATGTTTTGACTGAGTATTGCTCCAAATTTTCCTTGAACGTGGCATGTATTTCTCTGTCTGCAGGTTGTGTAGCGGCAGGTGCAAGGAAAATCTTGAAGATTTATAGAGAAAATTGTGATCTCCAACAAACTAGCAAAATTGCCCAAAACTGTTTTTTTTTTCTGCTATGCAGGTTGATCGAGTTTGCTATTTCCAGCATTTTTTCTGAGCTTATGGTCTTATGAAATTCTTGTATTAGACTTTCTGTGTGTACCTGAGTTGCATGTAAACATTTGGCTTCAGGTAGATCATGATAAATCATTTTGATGCACTTATGGTAGTCCATGGAAAATGCTTTAGGATAAGCTTGGCTCTGCTGCTACATTTTCTATTTTTTCTGCAGCTAAACTTTGTGTTGCTCTTTTTCAGCTTCTGATTATGATCAAATGGGTTCAGATCATCAACACCTGAGTGAGATTGTCCCTTAGTTTATGTCCTTGATCATTGGATTCAGCAATAGCAAGATATCTATTGATCTTTGAAGCATGGGCAAGTGATTTCCATTTTCTTTCTTCTTCTTGTTGTTGCATCTTGTTCTTCTTGAAGCTTTAGATCGACCATGGCAGCCTTGATTAGGTGGTAATACAAACTTTTTTAGCTGAATTCTTTGAATCATATAAGGGTGCAACAATCCTATCTAAAATATTACATAATAAGTAATAAATGCAACAATTCATGCATCATTAGCATGCCTCAAAAGTACTCTATCACTTCACGTGAGGAAAAAACGGGCAAAAGGTCCAAGTTTTCTTTATCGAGCAGAGCCACCAAAATCAGATCACCTTGTTTGGTTTGTACCAGAACTCGCGACAGGATCAAATGCAGTGTCATCACGATGGGATTGAACTGGAACCTTTAAAGCGTAGTCGATTTTTATTGCACGTTTTGTGGGAAGTACAGGAGGGCGTGTGCAGTGACCACAATTGTTGGCGAGCTCTTGTTCATTGGATCATAAGGTTGGGATGTTTTTGGCCTACAATGAAGGAAAAAGCCATGGAGTACGTGAAAAAGTTCCCTCGTTGCAAAGTCTTTGAGAACCTGTGGCATAAACTATCCACCCCTCTGAGGAGGATTCCCATTTCCTTCCCCTTTGATCAAAGGATAATTAACCTCGTAGGGCCCTTGCCATAAACCACTGTGCACAAGAAGTTTATAATTGTGGACGTAGAATTCTTCAGCAATAGGTAGAAGCCAAAGCTCTTTCTTGCATTTTAAGAACCGAAGTCATAAGATTCCTTTGAAAAAAATATAGTGTGCAAATTTGGAGTCCCCCTTCTCCTGTATCCGAGAATGACACACAATTCCAAAGAAAGCGAATAGAGAATCTTGGGAATAAAGCAGAACCCCCATGCTAACAGCTAAATAGAGGTCACCAATATGACTATTTTCGACACATTGAAGAAAACGTTCGAGGATAGCAAGGAAGGTTGGGCAGAGGAACTACCTGTTTTTTTGGAGTTGGAGGTAGGCAAATGGGTTGGGTCAAACAGGCCCGACCCATTTCGCCCACCAATGACAATTTAACAAGTTTGGTTTACCTGTTGCTAAATGGGCGACGATGATCTCTATGGACTTAATAGACAATCCTAGCCCGCCTAAGTAAGCGATGCGGCGGCAGGTTCAATTTTTGAACTTAGGACAAAACCTGCTCACCCGTATTAAAAAAAATCTTGCTAGTTTTTCTTTCATTTTGGTTCCGTCTCATCTTCAATCCTTTGACTGGGTTTTGTAACTTCAAAAATCCAACGAAAAAAATTTAATTGGTTTTGATTTCTTCCAATTCCACCGCATTCAGAGATCCGACTTCCGTCGTCTTCTCCAAAAGGAAATCTCTGATTTTTTTTATATTTTATTTTGAAGGCTAGTTAACTCTGATTTTCAATTTCGATTGCTAGGGCTTTGTGATTTAGTTATACGGGGAGCGACAACTTCTGTCTTGTAATTTGCAATTTTTGTTTGATTTTGCTTCTTGCTATGCAACTCTTTGATTTATTTATTACTCTTATTCTTCATAACTATGCAACTCCTTCCTTTCTATTAGTTTGATGCTTGGTTAGATTTGAGGATGCTGTTTTGAATTTTCAATTGCTTGGGCAATATATTGGTTTTTAAGATCAGAAGTCTGCAACAACTAAACTGTTTTCACAGTGAGGTGCTAAGATGAAATAGCAAAAATTTCTTTGAAGAAATTAGGGTTAGAGAATAAGAGAACTAATTGCTTACGAGTGAGGGAATAGGGATAAAGTGTTGCTTATGGTTATGGTATTATTTCCCACTTGTTTATCAAGCTCTAGCTTTTCTTTCAACCGAGAACAAAGAGGTTTGGCACTTTCCCCTTGCTCGAAAACTTACCTGCCCTACAACAACTTATTTTTCATAGATTCTTAAGAGGTTTGGGACATATTTCATACGTCATAAAATATGATGAAGAATAGGGTACTATTTTGGGCAATTTTTGATCTTTTTTGCCTTCATATTCTTTTGAGCAAGTTTATAGTTAGTTTAGATGTCACTTACTTTTGGATGATTCCTTAGAACCAGAAGCATTTGAGTGGATCTTTTCCTATATTACGTTCTGTGCTTTATAGGTCGAAAAAGGCGTTTTGTGTTCGGTGCTTTCCAATCAATTTCCATTTGATCACAAAGGGTCCAACAGGCCAAACAGGGTGATAAACGGTGCAGGTAAGCTGGCCTAATCCATAAAGTGGGCTATGGTACATCACACCACCATCTATTTTTTTGAGCGTGCCAGGCAGGCTAGCCCATTTTTGAAAATGGGCTAAACCCGCACCGCCCATTTTTTTTTTTTTATAAATAGGCGGTGTGTTGGGGTTGCAAATATGTTTACCCGTTATGGATGGGTTGGGTTAGCTTGCCGCGCTCGTATGCTTGCCTCTATCTAGAGTTATCGGACAACTAGCCAAACAGCCAAAAGGGCAACTCCTTTAGCCCTCATTCATGTATCCAAGATTGTGGATCCCGAACTTGCAATGCATATTCTTTGTGTCCAAAATTACAAAGATGAAGGAAACAAGGAAGCATGCTACATGGATCTCAAGGTGTTCGAGGAGTTGAGGGTGCGAGCTGTAGCCAAAATTCATTGGAATCTAGACCCAACTAAGCTATCCTACGACAAAAGCGTAAGATCCCAAATCTTTGAAAATGGAAACCTCATGCTCTGGAAATGCGACAAATGCACGCAAAAGCTAGGGCCAAACTAGGAAAGGCCGTACTTGGTAGCTTAGGCCAAGACTAATGGATCTTGCCTGCTGGAAACAATATAAGGGATTACCATTAGTAGACCATGTAATGCCAAAAAACTTAAGAAGTACTATCAATTAAAGGGGTGTCTGATGCCTACATGCCCCCTTGTATCCTTGCTATCTACATCTATAAGTGCCACTACTTTTTCAAGTGTTATTTGCGGGGAAAGCGACAACATAGGAGTAGCTTCCCATTATGAGTGAATCTCACATGTGAAGCACTTTAGGAAGATGCCATTGGAGTCCCCAAAAGGACCAACACACAAAAACCGATCGAGATGGATGAGGGTCAAGTTGAGGAAGCCTACGAGCTCCCCTTAAAAAGAAGAAAAAGACGTCGGGAGGCTATCACAACTTCGTTTAGCAAAATACAAAAAATCCCCACATGAGAAATGGGAAACCTTGTACAATAGAGCCATCATACTCTTTTCAACGAGTATGAGGAAGTTGTCATGCTCCTCCTAGGAAAATGTACAACAACCTCTAATGCTTGAGGTGTTCCATAGGTTCAATAAGAGAATGTGGAACTTAGCAACACCTACTTGCGCTCAAGAAGAACACTCGAGTTCAATAATAGATGGGAAGCAACACTCCCTGACGCTTGAGGCATTTCATGGGTTAAATAATAGATGGTGGAACTTATCAATACTCCTCTGTGCTTAGAAAAAATACTCGAGTTCAATAAGAGAGAGATAGAAATGTTATGAATAGTTAATAATTATTTCTCTCATACTCAGGGGACATATAAAATTCAGGGAAAGAAAACAAGCGGAGTAATTATCCTCATCACAAGGGGGAAACCCTTGATAAAACTCGGGTTAATCGACCAAAAATAGCCTTGGAAACTATTTCTATTCCATGCCACAAGGTTGCGCGTCATTAAGCCAAAATATCTCAATTATCACAACCGGGGGATTTGGCTGGCCAAAAGCAAGTGGAAGGAGCAAGCGATCCTTGCGCTTATCTTATTTCCCGACAACAGGAATTCGGGAGTAAGTGGAATGTACAAGTGACTCTTATTTTCATCTTAAAATTTATCATTTCCCATAAAGGAATAGAACAAGAGTAATTAAAAAATCAAAATATACATTTATGCTCTCAAAAGAAAGGGAATATCATGAAAGTCCAACAAAAAACTATCCCAGGAGAACAACTTTCTAAAAGGGAGTCCCTATTCAACAATGCATCTTCTCCTTAAGAGGCTCGTGAATTGGATCTGAAGGCAATGTTGTCCTTTCAAAAGACGGGAGCTCTTAAAATTTTTTGTCCCTCTGCATATCCAGATGAGACTGCCTATACTTTGTGTCACTCCGATTTAGTGGCTTGACAAGCCACACCCTATGTTGAAGACACGACCATTCCACATCCTCAAGGTAAATTGCTCAAAAATAGGACTTTTGAAGCATTTTGAGTTACTCGCCAACCTAAGTTTAATTGCTTTGAGTACCTCACCTTGGGTTTAAATTTTGCAAGTTAGTTGGACTCTTTCTTCTTTGGTTTTCTTGCGGCATGTTGTACCCATACCAGACGGTGTATCTCCTTCTGCTCTTTCTCCAACTCTTCATGAAGGCGATTCAACAAGACCTGATCCACCATCAAAGAAGCTAAGGAAAGGCAAATATCACAAAAAAATAAAGAAATAGGTCTCGTACTAGCTTGTGAATTTTGATCTGCAGCTTCTCTATGCACCTCGAGATAGAGGCTCCCTATGCTCCCCAAGAGCATCATGCTGGGCATTCTCTAAAAACCGTACACTGTCCGATGGGTCATTCACAACAGGCGACTTCCTCAGGCGGCAAAGAGCGCTCTGGTACAACCTATTGAAGTCCTTGTTTGGCTCCTCCTAACTAACCACTGATTTAATTGGATGGAGCTAGGAAGGCCTAACTTGTGCACTGGAGTGAAAGGCACAGGAAAATTCTTTTTATTTTGGCCAGACGCTTCTCCTCCAATGAGGGCACTTTGAGGGCGCCGGTTTCAAGGGAGACAATGACAGGGGTGCATATAGTTGAAAAATATCGAGGAGCCCTTTGAAAAAGGACATCTCCAAAGAGGAACCTGAGGTCAAACAAGAAGGCTACAACCACACATTTATACAGGTCAGTACCCCACATTTATTGTAAGGCTACAACTACACATTTATATAGGTCACAACCCCAACATATGACACTACCCGATCGTTCTAGCAGAAAAGTGAACAAAAGCCCTACTTCTACAGGAAGTATTGGATGGACAAAACTACCCTTACTCCAAGGAAATATTCTGCTGTTAGCTTCTCAAGGAAGCTAACAACTCGAGGCAACAAAAAGGAAGGAAGGCCATCCATTTTGGAAGATATGGGTTTTGGAGAAGAAAGGGGATGACAAGGAGAACGATCTTGAAGTGATTAAGCGAGTCTATGAACCATGGCTTTCATTTTCATTTCCCTTCCAGAGGCTTGTATCTTGATTATGGGCTAAAATCATTCACTAGGGCGCAATGTAGCCCTATGTGAGGTGGATTTTATAAGGTTAATACCTCTCAATAGGTCCTGTGAGATTCGAGAGATGAGTGCGACCATGTTGAGAGAAGATTTTGCGAGGTAGAAGTTTTGGTATACTTAGGTCCGAGATTCGAGAGATGAGTACCTATATACCGCATAAGATGAGCTATCTCGAGAGAAGTTAATGTTTGAAAGACAAAATATAGTAAACTACTAGGCTTTGAATCTAACAAGTAAACTAATAATTCATTCCCCTAAGAATGCACGCAAAGGTGAAGCTGCTGCTCTATATATTTAACCAAGAGAAGTATCCTTTTATTTGTGTTTGTTAAAGCTGAAAAACACCAAAATATCCATTTAGTTAAATTGTTTTCATGCCTTGAAAGTTAGTTTAGTGTTAAACCAATTTGTTGTTTTGTCCAAATTGCATTCAAAACTAGCTAAAGTTCATGCTTATCTGCTTCAATCCTCGTGGTTCGACGCTCGACTCATTCACTTTATTGCTTGTTATGACTTGTGCACTTGCAACATTGTTGATACATAGTTGCCAAATCAACGCAACATGTTTTTGGCACCATTGTCCGTGATTGTTATTTTAGATACCATCAACAATTAGTGAAACTGTAGCTAGACTAGACATTTGTTTTATTTTGTGTGACCTTACCTGCGGTTATCTTGGTGCAGGTTGTATATGAACCACTCTGAAGACAAAGACTTGGACTTGAGAGAGCCATAGATTGAAAGAGTTTTTCGAGCACGAAAGAGTGCTCAAAGAGAGCCAAGAAGAAATCAAGGAAATATGGCAAATGTGGAAGATGTAGTTGAAGTGCCCATGAAGATGATAGGCCCATGGAAGACTTTGCTTCATCTAAAGCTGAGGAAGAAGCTCCATCCATCCATAGGCCTGCCATCAAAGCCAACAATTTTGAATTAAAGTTATCTACCATCCAGCTAGTCCAATAGTATTCAACATATGGTGGCTTATCCACTGAGGATCTGAACATACATGTGCGAGCATTTGTTGAAATCTATGATACTTTGAAGTATAATGGAGTAAGCCATGAAGCTATCTAGCTCAGGCTCTTCCCATTTTCTCCGAGAGATAAGGCAAAGAGATGGCTTCAATCACTACCATCAATATCTATCCACACGTGGGATGACTTGATAAAGCAGTCCCTAATATAATTCTTTTCCACCATCTATGACTGCTAGAATTTTAAGGAGATCACCTCATTAAGGCAGAGAGATTCTGAGACATTGTATGAAGCATGTGAGAGATTCAAGGATTTATTGGGAAGTTGCCCGTATCATGGATTGCCTCAGACAACTTCAAGCAATTACAATGGACTGGAGAGTGCCACAAGGAGATAGATAGATGCTACAGGTAATGGCACGTTCATGAAGAAATCTTACAACGAGGCATACACTTTGTCGGAAGCAATAGCTCAAAACTTATGCCAATGACCAAATGAAAAAAATAATCAAAGGAAGGCAGCATGAAAGTACGAAGTGGATAGAGTGGATGCTCTCGTGGCAACAATGCATGCTATCAAAGTACAAATAGAAAATTGGATGTCAATGTCTTAAAGCACAATAGCTAAACCTGTTATGATGGTGCAACAATCATCTTGAGAGACTTGTTGGGTAGGACACTCTTTTGACCCTTGCCAAGATAGGACTTTACTCGATAATGTTCCTATAAAGCAACTCAATACAATAATATCTACAATTAGCAGAAGTATCCAAACATGTTTGAGAGAGAATTTTAACCCACGAAGAAATGATCATACCAACTTGTCTTGGAGAAACAACCAACATTTTTTTTTGACTCCCAACACAGAACCCTTCCCAATTCAAATCTTGAGGTAAGAAACTTGCATATCAGAGACCTCAGACTTAAGAAATTATGAATCAGTTAACTGTCATTACGAAGAGTAACACTGATCTAATTGCACAGCTAGCTGCCACGTCAAGTAACTTGATGCAAGAGATTGAGCTTCAAAGATCGGGCTGCAGCAATAAGGAGCTTTTTTTTTGGTAAGACAAAATTCACTATGTAAAGAATAAGGGTTAATGTACAAACAGAAGAGAATGTAAGAAAAGTAGAAAATACCAAGAGTAAATAAGAAGATAAGGGCATGTCTGTGTGCTCAGTCACATTTACAGTAGAAACTATGATCATCACCTTCATGGCTACCATATATTCTCAAAAGGGGGTCAGAGAAGCATGGATCTAAACTTGTAGCTCCTCAGGTTTGCCTCATAGTCAATTTTTTGAACAAGATTCAAGTTGAGCTTTGTTTATTTCAACCTACATCTGATGATATACAGGAGTAAAAAATGTCAACATATCAATCACTAGGATTGGTACACAACTCAGCCTGCTTCCTTGATACCCTTATTAGTTATAAGATTGTTCATAAGTCCGAAAATTTGAGTAATGGAAGCTAGCCAGGATGAAAATAGCATTTAAGCTGACATGTGATGTTGTTAGCACTTCATTTCCGTGAGATTTGATCATGATGTCTGAACTGTCAACTTATTAATTCCAATTGTTACTGGTAGTTGGTACATAGCTCATCCAGGATTCATATAAGCTCTAGACTGATATGGATCACGTAGCAAGAACGTACCATATGGATATTAGCATAGACCCTTCTTTATTTAAATGTATTAGTAGTGTAGCAAAACTCCTTGATTTTTATGATGCAAAGAGTGTCTTGCCTCAGTACACAAGATAGTATTTCTTGGCCACTAGAGAGTAATTTGCAGCTACCATTGTTCTGTTTTCACAATAGCAGTTCGGTTCTTGATTACTGGCCGGGATGGATTGATCACAAGTTTTCCTCAAAACTCAAGACATGTAGAAGGATTTACATCCAGTCTGATAGTGAATAAGGAAATTGTGCTACATTTTTTTATACTTTTCAATCCCATCCACAATGTTCTTTGTATCAACTGGATTATGTTCTTTACATTGATGTCCTTTCCTTGAAAATGAGAACTATTTCTTCCTTTCCAGATATGGCATAACATAGCTATGCACACTAATTTTCACGCATCCAAGTTAAGTTCAGCAGGTTTCATTGCTACAAAGTCTTGGAGGGTTGGCAAGAAATACTTAGCTGTTGCAGGGGAGGTAGAATTTTGTTGTTGTAGGGGTAACAATCACTCTTGAACACTCTGTCACACATGAGAATAAATTGAGCAACTGCTAAATAAGTGTACCAATGTTTCCTGGCCTGCCACACATAGAGGGCATGTTGCTTTCTGCTGTTGTGGAATGATATGCCTTTTTGAAGAGTTATTATGGGAGAGAATTTATTCTAGATCCTGTTGTGGTTTTTTGTTTCCTTCAATGTGTACACTTGTTGAGATGCCTCATAATGTGTTCTATAAATTTTCCTTGACCGTGTAATTCCCATTAGTATGTCCTGCAAAGAAAAGCCATCCCAACAGTATCATCAGCCTTACAAGAAAAGCCATCTATAGGTATCAACATCTCGGATGATAGGTTAGCTAACATGGAAGATTATCTTGATTGCACAACAAGGCGCCTACCCCTCTAGTACCTTGTCCTTCCAGCAGGTGCAAGCTATCCTAGGTTAGCGAATCGGAAACCAATGCTAGACAGGTTTGGGAAAACACTCAGTTCTTGAAACCACGAACATCTGTCCACTGGAAGGTAGTTGGTGTTCTTCAATCCAGTGTTGGCCTACGATATGCTTCCTCTGGGGCAGCACAACAGAAAAAAGAAAACTGAATTGGATCTCCTAGGAAAAAATAACTCAGCCACAGGATAAAGTGGGAATGGGGGTACGTAACATATCCATCTTTAACAGTGCAATGCTAGGGAAATGGGGTGAAAAAAAAACAAGGGAGAAAAACATTGCCTTTAGAGATATTGCAGTCCAAGTATGGTAAAGCTGGAGTCCTGAAAGTGGGGCAATTTAGGCAACTCAAATCACCCTAGGTGAGCACACCAGGTATAATAGAGAGAGAAGAATAGGCCTACGATATGCTTCCTAATGGTGGAAGGAACTGTAGGACATACTATAGGGCACCTAGTTCCAACAATGAATCAATATCAAGATAGGATGTGGGAGGGGTATTCTATTTTTGAAGGACAAATGGTACAATAATTCTCAGCTTGCAATGTTGTATCCAAGGTTGTTCAGGCTAACTGAAAATCATGATCTATGTGTTGCAGCAGCGTGAACATGGGGGAATTTTCAGTGAGCTTGGACATTAAACTAGAAAAGAGTATTAGAACCCATGAACAGGCTTATCCGATAGATTTACCTCTTCTTTTGCAGGATATCAAGCCGGAGGGTACAAAAGATGACCATTATGTCTTTGCAGGACATACTAATGGGAAGTACAAAACCAAGGAAGCATATAAAGCATAGTGTGAGGCCGATCAACAGGTGTACACACTGGAGGCAACAGAAAACCAAAGTAGAATTTGGAATAAATTCCCTTCAATGAAGGTAATGACCCTGTTATCATCACAACAGTATCATCAACAAATTGAAGGTGAGACAATGGGATCTTACCTCTATCAATTGCATGAACTTGTAGTTTGTTTATGCTGATCTCTTTGTTGATCATCACAGATAAGCCCTCTGCAGCTATCACGAATAGGAACGAGGATAGGGGATCCCTTGCCGAAGACCCTTTGTGGGATAAAATTCATCAGTAGGACTTCCATTCACCAAGATGGAAGCTGATGCAGATTCTTGAAACTCCTTTATCCACCACTACTAACTACTAGGGAAGACCATTTTTTGCCATGACCTCTTGCAGATACTTCCACTTCACAGTGTCAAATTCTTTCTCAAAGTCTACTCGGAGCACTATAGGAGGTACTCAGTTTTTTCAGCTCATTAATGGCCTCATTGGCCACAAGAATGTTATCAAAAAAAATTCTCCAACGGATGAAGGCCATTTTGTTGCCTGAGATGACTTCCTCTAATTCTTTTGCTAACCTATTCGCCAAGACTTTGGATATTATTTTTGGCATAGATCCAATGAGAGTAATAGGCTGTAATCATCAATTTCCATAGGGAAATCATTTTTTGCAACTAGTGTGATGTTTGCAGCATTGCTACTCTAAGGATCTTGTAGTTTCTGTAGAATTCAGCCATCATCTGGCAGATTTCATTAATCATCAGGTATAGAAAATGTTTAATGAACTTGAAGCTCATACCATCCAGTCTCGGGCTATTATTGTTGCCACAGTTCTGGACTGCCTGCAGAATCTTAGCCTCACTAAAGGGAGTCTTTAGTCTTTGTTTTGCTGTTGAACATAGATTTTTAAAAACCATATTGCAGATCCAAGTTTTATTCTAGGATGGTTCAACAATCAGGAACATAGAGTCCCAACTTGGTCAACTAACCAAGCAGTTGTCTGATAGACCACCAGGCATGCTGCCAAGCACCACATAGGTGAATCCAAAGGAACAATGATGGGAAAGAATTAGAGAAAAATTCCAGACGAGCTCTTTCCTCAAAGCAGGAAGTTAATCAAAAACTGGAGGAGACACTGCCTCACCATGAGATTGATCAAATGCCACCAATAACTTTCCTTAGAGGCTGAAACAAGGAAAGTTGGAGAAACAAATCCAAAAGTCTTTTGAAGTCTTCAAGAAACTCCACATTAATATTCCTTTTGCCGAGGCTCTGGAGCAAATGCCTTGCTATGTTAAATTCATGAAAGACATATTGACCAACACGCACAAGTTTGAGGATTATGAGACAGTTGCCATGACAAAGGAGTGCAGTGCCATTTTACACGAGAAATTGTTCCCAAATGTAGGATCTAGGAGTTATACTATTCCTTGCTCTATTGGTAATTCTACTCTTGATAAAGCTTTGTGTGATCTTGGCGTAAGTATCAATCTAATGCCATTGTCTATTTTTTAGAAGCTAAGACTGGGAGAAGCTTAACCCACAACAATATCTCTACATTTAGTAGATTGATCTATTAAACATCTAAGAGGTATTATTGAGCATGTCTTGATCAAATTTGACAAGTTTGGTTCCTAGTAGATTTTATCATTCTGGACATGGAAGAGGATCGAGACATCCCGATTATCTTAGTAAGGCCTTTTTTGGCGATTGAAGTAGCACTAATCAATGTCCAAGAAGGTAATTTCATGCTCAAAGTTCAGGGGAAAAAGGTAAAATTCAATGTGTTCTGAGCGAGGAAGCACCCAGAGTGTCAAGCTAGCTTCTTAAGTATTGACATGATTGATCACATGACTTTGGAGGCGTATGAATTCTTGTGGCTAGAAAATAAGCTCCTAGTGATTATTTGTAAGCATAAGAAGAAGAAGAAGAAGAAGAAGGAGAAGGAGAAGGAGAAGGAGAAGGAGAAGGAGAAGAATGAGAAGAAGAAGAAAAAGAAGGAGAAGAAGGAGAAGAAGAAGAAGGAGAAGAAGGAGAAGAAGAAGGAGGAGAATGAATTCACTATCTGGTGAGCCCACAGCCACCACCGCTACTGAAGGTCCCACCATTCACTATCTGGTGAGCCCACTGCCACCACCTCTACTAAAGATCACACCGCCCACTCCAGGTCCTGTTGATCCATAGGAATAAGAAATTGAGGATGGGAAGGCTCCTCTGCTTCTGATGATGTGGATGAAGCTGACCTCTCAGGATCTGATTGAGATTTATCGGTTGCTTCAGGTGAGTACTGTTTTTATTTCCTTAACTTATCTCTCCACTGAGGGCAGAGTTGGGTTTAAGTTTGGGGAGGTTAAGGGTGCATGTGCATCATCATTATCTATGTTGTTGTTTGAACTATCTTGTTGTTTTTCCTGACTTTGGAACTGTTTTCACTCCGTGTTGAACTATTTCCTTTTAAGTTATTTGAACTTTGGTTTTATTTGGTTTTGTACTACTTGCTTTTTTTTGAAGAGCTAAAGTTTATATTAATAATATAAAGTATTTACATGTACATTGTATAGGTACTAATACATGCGGTGTCCTATGACACTCATCCAAATCAAGATACAATGGCTACAACAAGATCTACAAATTTTCCCAGCAATCTAGTTGATCAAGATTTATTGCTCCTCTCTTCGTGTAGCTAAGGGTGAACTGCCGAGACTCCCCATGCGTCATCCGTGCATGTGACTAATCTTAGCATTTGAATCATTGCCATTATCTGCTTTTCTAACAGAAACAATTATCATAGCTATCAACATATTCATTCCTTTGCGGC
>JAOWBN010193448.1:0-15461 GCA_028565015.1 Pinguicula moranensis
TCGCAGAAGAAGCTTTACTGCTCTTGCGAGAACTTCTCTTGGTGGAAACAAGTATGTTATTCTCCTCCTCATCCACAACCGTTAGTCTCTCAACCTCAAAGGATTTGAATACTGGGTGGAGATAAGTGTCCTGTAGGTAACCTTTCAGGTCTAAGTTTGGCTCAGTAGCCCGCTCCAGTGTGTCTTTAACAACTGCGTCCTGTTTGGACAAATCACAATTATTTTATTAGTGTTGCAAAAACAAGTCCTGTTTGCTCCAGGCTCTTACGATAATGATCTAAATAGAACTGAGTAGCATGCACTCCAAACCTGGAGAGGGAACTTGACAAATGCCGATTCAAAGCGCCCCTTGCAAAACCGATGAAACCAGATGGTCAAGATGGGAAGCACGAGCAACAATGGAGTGGATTGGGCAGCACCCTTAGTACTCAACAATCCCAGCAGCAGTAACTGTGAAATTATCATGCCTATGATGATACGAAAATGTACGTCTGGCCAAAATGCAGCTGCACTCTCATACTTTTGATCATAGACGTTGATGATCTGAAGCAGAAGAACCAAATCCAATAAATACCTGATTAGGTTTCTAAGCTGAAATACCAGAGCATAATCTCTTGTAAGTAGTTTGCTCTGAAGCATACCTGATGCCGGAAAACAACATAAGAAAAGGCGAAGAATACGATGATGAACGGTAAAATAAGGGGTGTGACGACTGCATAAACAAGTCCCAGCAAGAAATACAGTTGTATGCGAGGCTCTGACGAGGCAAAATTTATGCAACCAGGATCCATTGCTTGTTCTCTATCCTGTTCTGTCTTAACTAAGAACGTGTTTTTAAGGTGGAACAGGATCAAAGGAACCAGTCTGAGGATCTCAGCAGCAATCCCCGCCCATCCGTCAACCATAATATATGTAATAAAGAAAGTTGCTTTCATTGGGATTGCAACACCAACTGTTATAGGAATCCTGAGAGGGCAAAAAGTAAGAACATAAACAATTCTTGCCATTATTTCTCGCAAGCTTAAAGCAAAGAAAACATACTCAATTATTAAAAAAAGAAAAGAAAACATACTCGGATGGGGGCTGATTAAGAAACTTCTGGAGCTGCTCGAACGCTGCTCCAGTGAAGACGCTTCCAAAGAAGACATTTACGAGTACAAACAAATGATACTTCGCAGCTGCTCTTCTGTCTAGAGATGAAAGAGAGGTGAGGCCTTCTACTTTTGACATGGTCATTAATATTGTTGGAAGAAGCAACAAGAATATCTTCAATGCAATGCCTGGAAGAAAACCCTGAATGATGGACTTGATCTTTTCCCTGCAAGCATGAACCAGTGGTAATTTGAAACGAAAACAAGAACAAATATTAGCAAAGATCAGTAAATGAACTATGGAAACAAGCTTACCTTTCGATCAATGATTTCAGGAATGGAAGCACTCTTTCAATGCCTTCAATGCTTGCCAAGGATTGCACAAATGCGATAGGAATCATGAAAAAGAACGTAAGCAAGAAAGTTGCAACTGCCATTAGCAATCTTTTCACAGCAAGTTCAACATATGGTATTGCTAGATTGTCCCAGTAAACATCACGCGGTTCAGGCGCCCATTCTGTGAGCCAAATAGTTGGATTGCTCGATTGTTGAGTTTGAGCACAGACAGCTGCTCCCCATCGAGAACGGAATGATACAAATGCTGCAGGAACAATGGCCTTAGGATCATTCATGACTTTTTCCCTTTCTTTACTTTCCTGTATTCCAATAAAAAGAAGATGATGGACGAGTGAGCAAGTTGTCGGGGGGTTTTCAATAATGAAACCTAGTTCAGGTAGGTAGCTGGTCAATAAGCCTGTCAAATGCACAAAACATTTATTTGCAAACTTTTAATGGGTTCATGATTTAGTGTAAGAGAACTAAGACCTGAACAAAGAAACAAAAGAAGAATGCTAGTTGCTACAAGCAGGTTAGCTTACTTCTTCAGTAATCTTCTCAATTTCGACTGTGTAGTAATCAATGGCATCTACGGTCTTTCCCCAAAGACCCCACAAACCTGTCTATAATTTCGAACAATGAGATTACTGGTCCATGATTCAATGAAGAAACAAAATCATAGTTGAGACTTTTAATGGAAAATACCTTTGTTGTTGGCCTCTTTTTTGGGTTCCTTTCATATCTTGTTTGATAGTAAGTTCTCCAGTTCTGCAAGCTCTTCTTGTTCTCAACCAATTTGGCGAGCTTGTTTGCATTATACACACTCTGCAGTCCATTGATCTTATAATTAAAACCGGCGAATAAACTGCTAGTTTCTCTTTTCATTTCATCTCTTCTTCTCATTGTTTTTCTCTAAGACATGTGTTGTGCTCTAGAAGAAATTCAAACCTGATGCATGAGATAGTGATCAGCATGGTTTACGCAAAAGAAATGCTCCACGTGCTCGCTAACTGATTCATCCGGATCTGCTGGAACATTTCTTACAAGTACCTGAAGGGAAATTAGAATCAGCATCCTTTCGTAGCTTCTTAAAATTTTAAAATCAACTTGACTTTTAACTCACAGTAAATTGGTCTGGCCGACGATTTTCGGATGCCAAGAATTGCAGCCTCTTGTTAGTTACAATCCGGTATTCTTTGTAGAGGGCATAAAATGTCCAGAATGTGAATACATATGCCATTAATATGTGGGCTACAAACCTGAATAATATTAAGAAAAATAATCTCCTTTAGAAAGCACTAAAGATGCATGGCCGTGGGATGGAAAACGTCAAAAATAAGTGCCACAACAGCACAATCAAATCACTGCAAGAGGTGCAACAAGATATATCACTCACCTTAAAGATCCGGGAGGAACATTTGATATAGAGAGTTTGTCAATGTCACTGAATGTTAAATCTTTATCGCGATCAAGTGTCTCCCCTGTCCAATTTACAGGGACGAGCACCGCAAAAGCAAGAATAGCAATAGGAACAAAGATTTTCAATCTGCATTTAAGAATCTTTTGATCAGTGAACTGCAAGAACATGAAATTAAAGGTTTAGAGAGCTGTAAGCATTTTTCCAGTTCAGAATCCTGAACTATGCTTAAGCACTGAAAAGCTTTTTCTTTCAACAAAACAGTGAAACACTATATGGACAGCATTACAATACCAGATGCAAAAGCTCAAACCTTTTGCACTCACCCAAGAAGGTAAATTCTTATGTACACAGCAGAATCAAGTCCTCCGTGATCTATCAGCTCGGGCTCGGGCATCCGTAATGCTGCAGGCATCCATGTCCAGAACTTCAAATATGTCCTGTAATCTAAATTTATGAATTTCTTCACCAAAGGCCCAGAACTTCTTGGGCTTGCTCTTATACCCTTCTTGTACCATTTCGGGAAATACACCCTATCGTTGAAGGGCTGTAGTCTCAACATTGCGAAAGCCATAAGAAAGGCCAAGGCGGATAAAAGGTTAATAGCAGCTGACACACCAATATCTTGAAGACCAGCCATCTTGTTGTTCAAGGATAAATGTTAATGACCTGCAGTGCACATAAAAGAATGGAGTATAATCCGCTCAAGTTCCATGGTTTAAAGAATATAACCTGGCATGATCCTAGCTAAACAAAATAATAGCAAAGATCAATATGTGCACATACCACCAAGAAAGTGCTCACTGGCAATTGACTTTTTTCACACTTCTCTCTGCCAAAACGGATTGAATCCGGCCCTGGTTACTCTGGCCCCAGTTAATTATATCTCCATCATCAAGCAAAGAAATTTGATGAATCAATATGAAATGATAGGTCCTCCTGAGTCCCAGAAACATCCAAATTATCAATGTTGAACTCACTCGGTAAAACTGAACAGAAATTATTCAAGCATGAAACTTGAACTTAGTAAAAGAATAAAACTGTTCCAGGTTAAAATAATAATAATTGTTTTCTTTACACACCTCGCCTGCCCTCCTATAACTAAAGTTGGTCAAGCCATAGACGAGGTGCATTAATAAAGAAACAACGCTTCCCTCTCACTCTCAACTAGTGTACAGAGTTAGCAATAAGAATAAGAAATCTTGGAGCATTGATCATCACTTGATAAGAACTATTCAATCATATACGCATAAACAGTAACAGCATTATTCAGTGACGAATTAGATCAATGCCCTGTTGTTTTCGTAGCTGCATGTGAGTAAGAGCTAAAACAAATTTAGCAAATATTGTTTTTAAGGTTACGCGTATGAATGCAATGTTACTGAATATATTCTGGGTAGAACTGAAGAGGTAACAAAAAATTTGAAATTTGCAGTAACAAAATTGAACGTAACCCAAAAAGGATCGAAAGACAAACGAAAGGGACCTGCGGGATGGAACATGAAATTTTGACCCAAAACATAATCCGATCAAAAGATCTACAGGAAAAAATTCCTTTATAAGATCAAATTATGGGCACACCTACGTAACAGAGGTTTCACCTTCGGCGCAAAAGGATAGAAACTTTCCCAAATTCCCCTGTCCCACAAATATAAAGGATAAATTTTGTGATATAAGTGTTCTTCTGGGTTTTGCAGATTTCCGTTTGTGATCGCCGGAGAAGGCGAGAGCCGAGACGGCAAGAAACTCGAGGCGCGCGACAGGCTTGCTTGGCTCGCGAGTTTCTTGTCCTCGTTATGACAGCTTTGTTAACGTTAAACCACAAGTACAGCCTACAGGTTCCTGGTTCCCAGAAAATTTAAAGTCAAGAATGACGATACTACCCCTAACGTTCGAGCTGGACGGTGGCTTTGATGTGCAAGCTGTCCGTTGTCCAAATATGTAAATTCTCCTACATGATGCTTTATGGAGAAGATGGAGTGGTAGTATCCAATTTATGAGCAATAAATTAAACAGGTTGCAACACTTTTAACGATTACATGAATTATGAGAAAAATGATTTTCCCTAAGCCCCTGTTTACTAGATATAATTACGTGTAATTATGATAGGATTCGAACAAAATTCTATGTTTACTAGATACACTTGCCAAAGCGGGTCGAGGAATACAATCCCATGACCCACGGGATTTTTTAAAAATAATGGGATTGGGCCTGAAAAAACAATCTTATCAAAAAGACGGAATTGATTTTTGGCTCAATTCCACCTTCTTCCAATCCCACCATTCAATATGCAATTCCAATAGCAATTCATAGTTGATTCCATGGGATTGTGTTTATGGAAGTTACATTTCACAAACAGTATTATATAGATAGAGAATTACACCAATGGGAAAATTACAAGCCTGTCCGCATTAGTCAGTGTCAAGGATCAAGCAAAGAAAAGGCTACATTGACTACAACTTTCATAAGTATATTAGAACCTCGAATAGAATCAATTAGGCAGATAGAAAAAACAACAAACCTTGGATAAGTGAACAATTTTCATACACAACACTCAAAGAGATTCATATGAAGTTCGTATATAAGGCCTCTAGGTTGGAGGATTGTTAGGTAAAAATTTAAATTGGTATTGGTATATATTGATTTTGCATATATGTACGGGATACTGTTGCTAGAATCCAAGATATTGTCGTGATTACCTTCCAAATTGAGTTTTATTACACGTAGTAAACATGAATAATTGCGTAGAGTAGAGGAGTGCATGCCGAATTAGCCCATGAAAAAAGGAAAGGAATAGGAAGAAGATGATCAAAACAGGATTCTCAACATGATTAATGGAAAATCTGTCTTCCTTCTCATGAAGGTAAAATATAACTAATTGATTCTATGCATGCATAACACATAAATATTTATGCATGCATAACACATGCAAACAAGGCCTTGAGTTGAGAGAGCTGTGAATAAATGGCAAAAAAATTGAAAAATAAGATAAAAAAAAGTATTCCGTCCTGGCATGGGCGGAAGCAGGGGCCATGGTCCCCCAGTATTTTAAATTTTTTTTATACATGTAAAAAAAATTGTTTTTCCAATTGGTCCCCCTAAAATATTATAATTGTGTTTGCATTTGAACTAATGCATAAAGCTTGTTTAGACCAAATGGTAGAATATTAGTCTTTTAGACTTGTGGTCATGTTGAATTCCATAGCTGTTTTTTCAATTCATTTTTTAGGAATCAAAAGCAAAACTTTGAGAACGTAGTGGAATTTGAATCTTGGGCGATGAAAATTCAAGAATACTAACGACTACACCATAGAACATTGATGGAAGTTTCAATCTTAATAGACCTTTATTTTCATATTTGTTTAGATAATTTTTTAATATATTTTCTTACAGTTATTTAATATAATTATTTTTTATATTTTAATATTTTGTTGGTTTGTTGGTTAACAAAATTTCAAACTTTTGAAGTTGATATTGTTGTAAAGAAGTCGACTATTAGTACAAAATTATAGTTATCTATGTATCAAATGATCGTAGTAACTTTGGAGTGTTGTGTATCAAATTCAAACTTTTGAACATTGATGGAAGTTTCAATCCGTTTCACCAATCAATTTAATGACAATTTTTTTTCGATCCCATAATATCAAATGTTTTTTGTTAAAATTATTTATTGAAGACAACGATCATTATAATTATTATATAAAATAATATTTTAATAAAAATATTGTTAAAATTATATTTTTATCAAAAATATTGTCCAAAATAACAATAATATTAATCTTACATTTTTTAATAGGGTGACTCAAACTTCTTTTGAATTTTCTAATTTCTAGTGCAACATCTTAACGTGCGCAACCAACCTGACCAAAGTCAACATGACCAAACTCAATTTAATTAAATACAAAAAATTTGGCCCCATAACTTAATTTTCTGGCACATCTACCTACACGTACCAAGATTAGATCCGACTTGTTAATTTATACACGAACACCATTGGTGTGACCCAAAAAAACCACTCAATTGGGCAACACTTGGACGACCCAAAGAGGAAGAATTTTGGCCCGTAAATTGCTCTACAGCACGGCCCAGAGAAACATGCCATCTCACCAAGCCACACTGGAGAACAATAAATGGACTGCTTCTCCCTTGCGCACATGAGGAAAATTAGAAGACGGCAATGTTCCTATCTACGCATGTGAGGAAAAATGGCTAATGATAGGGCACCACATGAGAGTTGTTAGTCCCAAAAACAGCTATAAATGGGGACATGGCAGACGACAATAAGGGAGGAGAATTCTCGGAAACAGAGGAAAATACAGATCCCTCATTCTAGAGGTCGGCAAATGAGCAGGGCGGGCTGTCAAGGGGTAGCTGGCTGAATATTCGGGCACGGTCTGCCGGGCGGGGCGGGTTAGCCCCATTTCTTAAAAATGGGGCGGGCTAAACCGGCACGCTTCTAAAACGGGCGTACCGATTTTTAGACTGTTAAGCCTGTTCGCCACTGTTTAGCATGTTTAGCACCAGATAGTCCATATATGTAGGAATTCATATTCATTGACCAATAGGCAGATTCCTAGATACAAATAGTATAGCTCGATCATGACATAAGCTTCCTCTAATGACTTCAAAGATCTACTCAAACCTACTACAAGCACGCGTGACTAGAGAGAAGACAATAGACAATAACATAGCCACTCTTTTCCAACTTACTCAAAGCAATAGTTCTAAAAATAGTCCAAGTTCATAATCATAGGAGTTTGAATTCTATTTGATATAAAGAAACATTCCCAGCAAAAATCCTAAAGAAGCCGCATGATGTCCTTATTTTTCAAATGATTACACATTCAAGAACTTCATGCACCAGCTATACCAAGTGCAACCATCTCCCATTCCAAAATTCAACCAACATCCATGTAGGCTGTAGGAGTGTTACTTATTAGTCCGTGAAAAGTATCGTAAAAATTAACACAAATGCAAACTTAGGTATATAAATACTTAACCTTTTCAAATCTCAAGTTTTGTTGCATTTAATCATTCATCATTCCCTTAAAAATAAGTAACAATTAACATAAATTGAAATTTAGTTATATAAACAAAGGATGAATAATTAACCTTCATTGCCGAAGTGCCGGAGGAGCCAAAGTAGGAGGGTTGTCTTCTTCATCGGATTCCGTGAGATAATAATCTTCCAACGAATCCAAATTATCAATTCGATCATCCTCGATCTCCCAATTCTTAAGGATGGTCAACATTTCTACAATCTCCAGTTTCGATATAGCTCGTCTTTCTTCAACAATCTTTCCAACCATGCTGAAAGCAGACTCGGATGAAACTGTAGATGCCGGAATGCTGCAGACATCCTTTGCCAGATGTGATAGAACTGGATATTATTTTGTCTTGTGTGTCTCCCACCATTGTAAAAGTTTCAAGTTCTCACCATCGAGTTCATTTGTCATTTCAAAATTTGTATGAAGATAGTTTTTCAACTCAAGATATTGAACAACAGTACCCGACTCCATATGCGAACTCGATGATGAACCAAGGCCACCCAATAATTTTCAAGCCGATGATTTCTTCCCACTAGGTGGTGGTGCTCGAACTCTACTTGTACCTCCAAGCTTGCTCTCATAATTGCTATACAAGCCGATGATTTCTTCCCACTAGGTGGTGGTGCCCATCAAAAAATAGTTTGTTGTGAGCGAAATTAGAAATTAGAGATTGAAATCGAAAATTTAACCTAAAACCTAATTCCCGAAATTCGCACCAAATGAAGTTACAGAATATAGAGAATGAGAGAACCTGCCGAAGAAGTGGTCCGCTTGAATCAATTCAAAACGGGTGATGGCGAAATCTCGAATAGAAGAAAAACCTAAGAAACTAAGTTTGTCTAAAGTCTCATATAGAAGAAGAAACTAACAAACGGGCGATGTAAAAATCTTGATTCTTGAACCAGTTTGTTGAATGTTGAGTGTTGAATAGAAGAAGAAAGAAGAAACGAAGAAGAATGACTAATGAATTCACCATCAGACCGTTCGCGTAGGCCGTCCATAATGTGTACTGTGTCAGTGAAATTCACTTGTGAAAACGGTGTTAGTGTATCACTGACCACTGTATTGCTTCAAAACGAGGCGAGGCGAGTTTAACCGCGGGTTCAGTTTTTGAACCCATAGCCGCACCGTTAAAGTAATGGTGTGGGCTAAACCCGCCCCGTTTGTTATATACCGCCGTCACTGTCCATTTTATAAACGGGCAGGGCGGCCAAAAACTCATTTTAACGGGCTAACCGGCCAATTTTCCGGCCTATACCTCATTCCACACGGAGAGGAACTGACGCGACCCTCTGGCCCCCTTCTCTTTTCTCCTAGCATCTCCCATGTTGTAGCAAGTATTTATTTGCAGTTTGTATTTTTCGCTGTACTTTTAGAAATACAGAAACTCGATTGGTTAAGAACTTGATCACACCAACCATTATAAATTCAGTTTGAAAGGAATTTGTTACAAAGGAAAATCGACGCCTTCGTATTCCTCGTCGTGCCTGTCACTGCCGTTGTCCTCTTCCTCATCGTCGTCGGACGATAGCGGCACGAGCCGGCATACGCCGTGCAGGTGCCCGTTCAAGTACACGAAGCACTCCACCGCGTCATCACTCGACCCCAGCCTCCGTGCGGCGCTCTGACGTGGTATGAGATGCGCTGCCGTCATGTTCCACACGCGTGCGTCGCAGTAGGAGCACCTCAATCTCGCCTCAAACTCCATGCGCCGCCGTATCAGGCACTCCCTCATCCGCGACCTCATAAACGCCTGGAACACCCCTCGGAACGCTCCGACATCGTACTGCCCGTCCCTCGCCATCACGTGCTCGCACGGATCGCTCACGTAGAGCACATCCCCCGACACCTCTTCGCCAGGAAGCTCCGCCCGAAGGTCTTCGAGAACCGGGAAGATCCGGCGAAGTGTCCCGCCGACGGACAGAAGAGCTTGAAATTGTGGCTCGATTCGCAGCCGCCGTAGAAGAAGAGGAGCTTCGCTATCGCAAGCCAGCCGCCGATTATCCTGCTCCCCTGCGATGCTTCGGTCAACGCCAACGCCATCCGTGGGGCACGATGGAAGCAGAGCTCCCGCCACAGCAGCCGCTTGTTATGAACTCAGACCAAGGAGAAGTGCCCATCACAAATTGGGGAATGAAGAAGATAAGAAGCACCAATAGCCAGAAGTCACGTGGGAAGAATTAGTGGAAGAATGAGTCCTTGTCATTTTCAAGTATTGAGTCCGCTTATTTGAATTAGTCTTTGTTGGTATTTAATTAAAGTGCCAAGTCTGTTGGGTCTTCCTTATTTGTAGGAGAAGAATAAGGGGGCGTTTTGTGCAGTCTTCTTATGTTTATAATTGGCTTATAAGCACATTTTTCAAAAAATGAAGAGTTATTTTTTGAAAAATGTGCTTATAAGCTAATTATAATTTTAAGAAGGCTGCGCAAAATAGGGGCTAAGTCTTTTAGTCCGTTAGTTACGAATCCAGAAAGTAGTATAAATAGAGGGTCAAGTCGAGTAGAAAGTATCGAATAAGAAGAAGCTTTTTATTTCCTTTACCTTGTTGCCTCTCTATTTACATATCTTCTTACATATAATTATCCCTGTCCTAGTGAATCTGTTCAAATCCATTTGGTTTGTAACACCGATTCGCCAGAGCTTGGAGCTTCCAATTGACGGCGGCGATGCGGCACAGCGCCGCGATGTCCCACTTCATAAACCCGAACACCAGGAACAGAACCCGCTCGTTTAGGATCCTGAAAACGAGCGGGTATTCGCTCGTGACCCGACTCGAGTTCTCGCACTCCATTTCTTTCTTTTCACTTTTCTGACAACGGAGAAATATCCAGTACCCGTGTCATTGGGACTCTGCCGACGGGGTTTTTTATAGGCGCGGGACACGTGGAGGCCTGAGTATGGAAGGTTAACTAACTCCGTTAGCATGGGCACATTTCGGTTTCCGATAGGTTGTGTTAGCTGGGATATTTCTATTTGATCTTGTCAGAAAAGCACTATTTCCGCCAGGTTTAGTGCTGAAAATATCTTTTTCAAGGGGACCAAAATATCTGAGGCTAACTTATCGGGTAGACGAGGAGGCAGCAATAAATATATGGACTTTTAGTAGTAGCACTGGGGGGACACGTGGCGCCTCGTGTCGTGGCACACGTATAAGCTTGACTTTTTACTGAATAAATCGAGGAATTTTGTCCTTTGGATGGGGTAATCAACTCATTATTAATGGTCGGCAAATAGGCAGCTAACCAAGCCTATTTTTATCGAGTCCGGTAGATTGTTTTGTAAATGGATCGGGCTAGTTCAGTATGGAAAAACAGTCGGGGCCATCCCAGTGCATGTCTTTATGATCATTGCAGTCCGGGCCATTTTTTAAATTTTTAATATAAAAAATATAAATTACTTATTGGGGCAAAAAAACACAACTAAAAATAAAAAATGGGTTGTCCCATATGAAACCGTCGGCTTGAAAAATTGAACTCAGCTCGACACGACAACAAAAATTAGCCAGTTTATCCTGTCAAGCTGTATGGGTTGGGCTAACTCGACACGTTTTTTTCAAAATAAACGGACGTACCCATTTTTTTTAGTTTGGCCCAAATGCCTATCTCAAGTAATCATCATGGGGTTTGGCATTAGAACAAGAATGCGTTTTTATCATATTTTTATTTTATAGGATATGATCCTATAAAGTGGCAAGTGCCAGTATTTTGATTTAAATTAATGGGTTTCACAATCATCAAAAACTAGGTTTTGCCCCCAACGGATTATTTTAGGGTGGTTTGACGATGTTGAGTGGGAAACGAGGAGATGGATTATTGATGTCCCTATCCCTATTTTGGCTTCAATTGTGGAACTAAATAATTGTTTGGAATTTATTGTGTTTTTGTAAAATGAGCTTTTCAAAAGTACATTCTCAGAAGCAAACTCATCCAAGTATTATTTGACTTTTGGACTTTTTGTAAGCTTTTTTTATCAACAAGCGGCGTACCTTCGCAAACACTCAAAAATTTATTCGGTACTAGGAAACTCAAAAAGTAGCTTTAAGGAAAAAAAACTTGCAAACAAAACTCTACATTTCAATTACATGATACTATGTCAAACAATATATAATAGTGTGGCTGAGTTATTCTGGATTGGTATCTTTAGCCTTGTTTATTGGCTTCAATTATGGGCCATTTTTTAAATTCTTGTGCCTTTGACACCATGTTAAAGTTTTGCGAGTGCGATTTGACTAGTAAAGAGGAACAAGGAGACCTTTTTTTTTGGTAACTAATCCGAGAACTACCGCTTCTTTCAAATTCACGGATCAGCCCGAATAAGCCCATAATCGGTAACCCCCTAGAGGGACAAGGTTATTGGTGGGACCCCCTACCTCGGTATCCTTCGGGCCCACTGTGCCATCCGACTAATCCAAATGTGTCAATTGTCAGATATGTCACTAGCCAGATTCGAACCCCAGACCTCACTAGGCAAGCCCTGTGTATCTGGAGCCGTGACCGCTGGGACACAGGACCAACACAAGCATAAAGCTAATTACATGCGTTGTTCGATTTAGTTGCAACCCTATCCAGTAATGTTACTTTCAAGTATATATTGTGTTCATTTTAATACCATATTTTGGTAAATATCCGATCTCCTAAGGCTGGGTTTGATAGATGGATATAATATATCCCACTTCGAGGACAACTGGTGGCTTACTAATAGTTAAAATTTTTTTATCTCCTGTTTGGTAATGTCACACGGGATAACTTATGCGAGAAAGAAACTGTTGGGTAGTGATGGATAACCGACGATTATCCTTCCATGTGTTTTAATAAGTCGTGCTTTTACAAAAAAAAAACCTCAAAATTAAGGTATAAATTAAAATATTTGAATTAAATTAAATTTAAATTATATTATATTAATAATTAAATTTTAATTAAATTATTAATAATAATCAAGATTAAATAAAAATAAATTAATAACTCAAACTAATTAAATTAAATTATATTAATAATTAAAATTTATTTAAATTATATTTTTTGATAAGTTTACTAGGTAATGTTGTAATATGTTGGAAGTACAGGGAGATCAAGTTAACTTCATGGTGGGTTTTGTGAGGATACTAGCAGGATACCGAAATCCGCCAATTTTTGGGCGAACGAATTTTTTAGAGTTGACACCATGTTATCCCAGGTCGTGCCGAAATCCGTTGGGCCTTAGGATAAATAATGCGTGGGCACCAAACAAGGGGTAGAGAAGGATAATCCTTGATTATCCCACATTATCTTCCTGAAAACCCGGTAAACAACCTAACTTCTTCTTGTTGGGAAATATCAAAATCATGGATCTAGGGTTTAAACATACTAAAATCACTAAGCCAAAGATTAGATTCAATATCATCATAAAATATAAGATTATGCTATGGATTATGACTATCTGAAAAAAAAAAAATTGGTAGGTATTGCTTGTACGGATTAATCACACTATTTTGATATTCAAGTAGTCATGACATAGTTGTATAGGGATAGGATAATGAATCCCTCATAACTTCATAGATATAACATTGATATTTAACTTAGTCCTATTTTGTGCAGCCTTCTTAAAATTATAATTGACTTATAAGCACTTTTTTCAAAAAATAACTCCTCATTTTTGAAAAAAAAAAGTGTTTATAAGCCAATTATAAGCATAAGAAGGCTGCACAAAACACACCATTAACATAAAAAAATACACTATTTTGATATTTATTGAATAGATTTATTTTGATATCGCATATAATACATATCAGGCTTAAAAGTTTCCCCTAAATAAACCCATGTTTATTCAACCACTAGTTTAAAAACAATTGTATTCCGTTCCATGTTAAAATTATTGAAACAAATGAAATCAAACTGAGGGCTGGCCCATTCTAGTCCGCAACGTTCATGGGATATGCAAGCACCCATCGATTCCCTACCTTTTGTAATTAATAATTATATATATTGGACACGTAAACGTGTTTTCATAAAATCATTAACAATATAATTTATTGTTTTAAAGTAAATATTAAAGAATAATATCAAATGAATGAACTGTGGTAACATGAGATTTTCTATTATTTTTATATAGTTAATATCAAGTCGAAAAATACAACTTGAAAGATAGAAAAAATAATAATTTGTGAAAATATGAGAAAAATGAGAAAATGGGGTCGCAACCCCTTTATTAATTTAAAAACGGAAAGATTTGAGCTTTTCGAAAAAATAAGTAACATTCGGGGTCAGGCAAAGGCGGAGTTGGGGGAACCAGGAGGGCTATGGTCCGGGAAAAAAACAAATTATATATTTATTTATTTATTTTGCCCCCCCCCTTTTAGTGGCCCAGGCTCCAGGCCCAGCCCAACCCATTTTAAATACAAAATTAGCTGATTTATTGTGATTCCTGTGAATGATGCCCTTGTATTCCGTCCGGCCGTCTAGATTCCAGACTCCAGAAATGCAAATTACCCTTGTATCCCATCCAGACTCCAGACTCCAGACTCCAGACTCCATCCAACCCTTTGAATTTGAGTTTTGACTGTTGTTGCCGAGCTCCGCCTCTGCGTGAACGTGAACTGTGAGTGTGAAAGGCATGTTAGGGTTTTCAATTCGTATTTCGCTGAAGAAATCTCTATCTCTAATTCTCCTAATCTGTGGTGGTGATTGTCGATTGGTGCATAAGTATGATTGAAATTGGAATGTAATTCGTATTTCGTAGGTTTTAATTTTTACCATGACCGAGTGTTTATAAACTATTCGAATCGAATCCTTTTGGTGAGATTGGTGCATAAATTAATTGACAATTTGCTTCATTAAGTTGCAGAAAATATCTGGAAAATACTAGCCAGTAAATAATGGTCTGTAAGATTGATTTTTTCAGCATCAGCTATATAGAGAGTTTTTATTAGATGTAATAGAAGACTTGGGGCTTGGCCAAGTGGTGGCCTAGAAGGAAAACAATTGCCTCAACATTTTTGATTGTTATGCATCTGTTTTAAGCATTCATGATGTCTTTTTATGAGCCTTTATGCTTCCCTAATTGAGTTCTATCGTGTCATGCTGTGGACACCACCAAATTTAAGTGTTCCGATCCTGAATTTAATTTATCAGCCACCATTATTTCCCTTCTGTTATTTTTGTGGATACCTCTGTTGAAATTAAATATGTTGTTAATTGTTATTATTTGTGCACGTTCTTGGGAAAGATTGGGAAAGATTGTAGTTTTCCATCCCATATAGGAACCATTCCAAACTCTTGTCATAAATTAGTTGTGGCTGCTGGCCTTGATTTGTTGAATAAGAACCAAGATATTTGAAATGTGATTGATAGACAAACTGTGGTATCCAAAGTTGAGACTAGACTACGGCTTCGTACTTCAATTGATATTGTCGAGTTATGTGCATTGCAAGGTATGGCATTTAGAGGTCAGAATGAAACAGATGAATCAATGAACCCGGGAAATTTTGGGGCAATTTTAAAGCACACTGCTGCTTACAATGATGAAGTGGCTAAGGTTTTAAAAAATGCTCCAAAAAATGCAACTTACACTTCTCCTCAAATTCAAAAGGAAATC
>JAOWBN010193459.1:0-15460 GCA_028565015.1 Pinguicula moranensis
ATTGTCGCAGTGCAGTTCTACAGGATCGTTAGGCCTCGGAGTCAGATCGAGGTACTGTAGAAAATTCTTTAGCCATACCGCTTCTTGCACTGCTATGCTGCATGCGGCATATTCAGCTTCCATGGTCGACAAAGCGATGCAGTCCTATTTCTTGCTGCACCATGATATGGCTCCTCCATCGAGGATGAAGGCATATCCTGAGGTTGACTTGGATACGCTTCCGCATCAATCAGTATTGAATATTCGTTATTTATTAGATTCGTTCTTTAGATTTAAATCCGTTCTATAGTCTACAGTGGTATCGGAGCTGGATCGTAATCTCCGGGACTGAAATAATTACGTTGAAGAGGCTATAAAAGTCTCTTTAGAATCTACAAACCAAATCTCTTCCCCGAGGGTGATTGGGAACAAATCGAAAGAAAACTTATTATTTCTCTTATTCTCAACGCATGAGTCGTATATCGCGTATTAATCTCTGTAGGCACATAGCCTTTATATAGAGATTTAATTGTTAGACGAGCTTGGGGTTAAGTGGGCTTTATATTTAATTGATTAATTAAACAAATTAATTATATTAATCCAACACCCACGATCGCTTTGCAGGCCTCTGTTATGTATTTCCAGTCCAGTACTAATCATGTATATAAGTTCAAACTTCACGGATCATTAGTATTTTTCGGGACTTCATTTTGTCTTTAAAAATATTTTTTTACATGCAGATTTTTAACCCAAAACAAATATAGAAATTTTGTCTAAATTTAGGGGGGGGAAATATTTGGCTTCAAACCTCTACCCCCTCCCACCCCAACCGAAATTAAAAATAAAATAATATAATCAGACCTCACTTGGGATCTGGCTCCATCTCATCCCATCCTAGACTGGATAAATTTTTTGGTCCCATTATAAAAAGTCTAATAGAGCTGTTACATAAACTACATAAAAATACGTATTACAAAGTATTTAGTTTCTTAATCTAGTGGTTGTAGAAATGTTTAGTACATTAAAATTTAGGTTCAAAGTTGGGATATTTTCACATATTTTCTCGAACAATTGATATCATGCGACAGTCTAACATGTCTAGGGTAGGGTAGTCCCTATGTGACTCTTGAACTGATTCATGCATATATCCTGTCTATTGGATTCTATCACATGCTCGGTTAGATTCATGAAATGTGAGTTTTTCTTTTGTCTGTGCTATGTTGATAGTTATGAAATTTCAGTGGACAACAATATTATGATTGATAAGTTGACAGTTATAACACTTTTTGAGTCATGTACTAGTATTAGACCGATAAGTAGACGGCTGAAACATAGGATGGAGTTGCGTACCATTTGCTATTCAAAGTGATTGATAAGTTGACAACTATGATACTTAACCAGCTTTGTGTACCGGTTGAGGCATGAAAGAACCTATCGCATGGCAAGAAGGCATCCGGACAAGGCGTGCAACCGCAGAACACTCAAGCCAACAAGATTCTACCTAGTCATCCTTTGAGTCATATCTCTACAACTCACTGATCACTGTAAATAATCAGTGTCAACTCTCAGGTAGAGATATGGCTTATGTAAACTTGTTTGTACATTTTTCGTTTTAATATTATAAAAAAAAAAATACATGCTCGGTCGATTGAGAAATCATGGATTCGATTCATCCTTTTTCCTGCAAATTTTTGAACTGGCTTGTCAATCTTTGACCAATGAAGTTCGTAGGGGCTAACCCATTGCCACCAATTTGGCCCCATGTTCTTTATCTTCTGTATTTATTTCAAACATACAATGTTCTATTTGAAGTTTGCTACGATGAAAAGCATGTGCATATCCAAAAAAAACATTTGCAACTATTATGAAGTATACATTATGCCAAGCTACATTTTTTAAGCCTGCAATTAATAAATATATATTTTTTGGGGTGACCGTAGTATCCAGAATCATTTTTACCCCACTAATTCATGGGATCCATGCAAGACGACCCTCTCATATGAATCGGTTAAAACTCAAATCAATAATACCCTATAGGGGTCGTGGTCCAATGAATTGTTTGCACCCAGTGAAAATTGAAACTTAAACCTCTTTTGAGAATTTAGACCATTCCTGCATTTAATATAACCATTCCAATTTTTTTTTAAAAGTCAGAACTAGGGAAACCTGAAAACAACTAGAGATTGAAAGCAAAAAGATCTTCCTGAGTACCTTAAAATTTTTGGGTGACAAAAATGTGGGATACGACTAGAGTTTGAAAGAAGTTCCACGACGACCATGGATGACGAGGACATGGTTGATTCATAGAAGTTGGTGATCCCTTCTATCTCGAGGTTGACCAAACAAACTATCAGCACAAAAAATCATCTCCCTATAGATGTGACGAACTCTTATAGACATGTCTGCCACGCTAAGAATGTAATGCCACAAGTAAGTATACTTCCATGTGAGGCAATGGCATTGTCGAATCTGTTGACAATGATCATTGGGTCAGATTCTAAAACGACTTGATCCAAATCCAAGGAATGAAAAATACTAAGTGCATAAGCAAAAGCAGGTAAATCAGTGATGAATTGTTTTTATACCAACTAATCATGAGATTGTAACTTACTTTTGCTTTGTTTCAAGTACTTTTCATTGTTCCTTTCACTTGTTTTTGCTTTGTTTTGTATTTTAGGTATCCCTAATGTGAGGTGTGTGAAAGGTTTGTAAAAGGAGTTGAAATGAGCTCAAAATGACTAAAATGGTGAGACTTGGCGACTTGCGATCAACTGAGTATAACTCTCTGTGAAGAGGTCAAATTGGAGTGATCCAAAATTCCTTGCATCGTATTTTATTGTTTTTCCAATAATTCTTTCTTCCTTGATTTTATTGTTACAACAACGTTAGATCACGTTATTTTCAGATGATTAGACTAGGTTAATGGCGGATTCTGAGGTTAAAATCGTGTTGGCCATTGCATTTGAAGATGATACATAAAGTTAATTGATGTGAATTTTTGAATATAAACGCGGAGTTGGAAACTTATTATTGTACACAAAGGCACACTAAAATAAGCAATTTCAAAATTAACAAAGGGGGTAGTGCGTACAACTCAACAAAAAGTTACACAAAATAAAAAAAAGATGAAAATAAAGAAGATGGAGAAATATGTTATGCCATAGAAAGTCAATTAAACATAAAACATCAATCCCTAACCAACTTCTACTCTAGAAACAAATGTAAACCAGAGGTTTAATCAAATGTCTACCCAGGATTCTACTCTATGACCAACATATAAATCATAGAATCAACATTTACATGAATCATAAGAAGCATGCAACCCAATTCTTTTCAAAATAGGAATTCAAAGAAATAAATAGATCTCTTTCAAAGTTTATAACATAAATCAATAATTGGGTGTCTTACAATTTCGAGTTTGGCCCCTTTATATAGGCAAAGAAATAACCTAGAATTACTATTCTATTTCTTTGATTTATTTGGACTCCTCCCTAATTTAACTTCTAAAGAAATTGGAAATTACCTAAGCAAATACCATTCCCTAGATTATAGGAAATTGCCTAATTAACTAAAAATTCAAAAATCTCACTAAGTGACGGACTAATTTAATTAAAAGACATACTAAAGAAAATTAACACCCTTCATTTGCAGCTTCTAGCATTGACCGTGCCCCCCTGCAAGCATCCCAGAGGCTCGAATTGGTCGCTATAAGTCGCATGCAAGCTTCTAATTTTAGAACAATTTGTTTCGAAAAACATAACTCACCATTGAACTATTATAATTTGATATCCTTTGGTCATAATACGGCTTGATAAGTCATTTGACATTGGGTAAAATTTCAGTTTGACACAAAAACGTTGAGACCTCGGATTTCCAACAAAACCGAGACTGTGTAATGCTGAAAATAGTAGATTATGAATGAACCAAAAATAGTTTGTTACAAAACTAATATCTTACAATCAGACCGTTCCAATTTCATCTCCTTTGGTTAGAAAGATGCTCAATAAGGCTTTGTCTCCTGTTACATTTTTATACCGATATGACCAAGTTTGTACCTCCGATTGTTGGAAACCATGGAACTACGCTTTGCTGTAATTACTCACAATTGGACTATAAGATTTTCCGCAAGTGACTTGGCTCTGCCTGGGAGTTCGTACATTCACATCATAGAGTCCAACTATTTTAAACCATACAATAATCCATATTCATCTCGAGAGAAGGCAAGATTCCAACTACTTTAAACCATGCAAGAATCAAAATGTATCGCGACCTTTGAACATTCACATCATTAATTATTTTTTGATACATAAACTTAATTTGGCATTGTGTTTGTTATTGATCGTTATTAAAAAAATGTTCATAGTAAAATTGTATAAGCAAATATTTTTTTCGGTAAATAAAATACTTTACTCAGGGAGGCAAATTGCTCTCCCGCATCAATCACGTTACAACGTACTTTAGCGTTGACAACGCCATCAATACCCTCAAGCTTACTCTGTTAGACTTGGTGCCCTTTAAGCCATATATTGAACAATAAAATGTTGAATTGTCCAATGAATGAAATTATATTTACTTTATTCGTTTATATTTTGTATTGGGTATAAAATAAAGCAACAATGAAATTCCATGGTTACAATAGATGTACCTTGACACTCCAACAAGAAGTGTCTTGTGGGAGAATTGAACTTCAAGATTGCAATCTAAAACTAACTCCGTGGTCGTACATATTTATTTTGGAAATATTTGAGTTGGGATTTCAAGATTTTTTTATGACCATTGGAGTTGTCCAGAAATCCTTGTGAAAGAAATGGCTAATTCAATCCATTGGGATAGCGTCATCGAGATGGAGACTCTTACTTGTGAAAAAGAATTTTTATATAGGGCTGACCGGGATGTGATAATGAGTTCTTTAATCTCCGTTAATCCAAGATTTTGATTATGTCATGAAGATAATAAGTTACTGAATCTTGAATACCTTGAGAGACTCTGATCCATGACTTTTGGTTCTTTGACTTGATCGGTAAGATCTTGCTATTGTCGCACAAATCAAATTTCTTTCATCTTTGGAGCCAAGTGAAGTAGATATCCAAGAATCCTTGGTACAAAATACAAACCACACCTTAGTCGTGCTCTATGATGCAACAGTTGAATCATGGTTTCCATGAGGGATTTTTTCAAAACTTGAAATTTGAACGAGAGTGCTTATCCAACGGATGAAGATTGGTCCGATTAGTTTATTCATTAAAGAACAAATGGTACTCGTGGCTCAAAATACATTTAGGTTGGTTAATAGATATTAGACCTAGATCTATTTGTGAACCTTGATTGAATGATAACATAAACACAACGATTACAACAATGGGTGCGCATAGAGTAATCTTCGAGTAAGAAAGTCGGTAAGAGATTAAAGTTCAACCTTGTATCTATATTGGTATGTTCAAGAGGCTCTGGGTATGCGACTTTGGATTGCTGTTGCATATTCAGCTCCTGTTGCAACTGCTACCGCTGTTTTCTTGATCTCCGCAGAATTCTATATGTATCTATGAGATCAAGTATGGAATTCTGTTTACTGACTTTAAATTGAGTATCCGTTTCCCTCCCTTTCCTGCTAGGATTGGAAATCCTATATTTTACATATCCATACGATTGAGTCCTTGGGTTTACGAAATAGTGTAAAAAGAAGTACTTCGAATCATTGCTATCTTATTGGGGATCACTCTATGGGTTCATCAGTTCCGAGCTAGCCTACAAAAGATATAGAACTTTGCTTACAATTTCTCAAAAGAAATAGACACAATATGAGAAGTTTAAGAAACAATGGGAAAAGAAAATATGCATTTTGAGAAAACAAGAAAAAAGCCAAGACATACACGTCGTGCGTGAAAGGTCACGCACTGCATGTTGTGTCGCACACTCGGATGGTGCACGAGCACTGGGCCACATTACCACGACAACGGGTATGTGGACAAGGCACGATACTCATCGTGCATGTAGTGCAGGCCTTAGATAGGAAACATGCACGCATTGGCATAGGCCCTAAGTCGTGCCCTGGCCAAAGGGCCTTGCGCATAATGCGCACACCATTGCGTAACAACACTCGTCGGATGCTGGCACTACATGTTTCTCGCATGAGCATGTTGCGTGCCAGCGCAAAGAACATTTGCGTGGCATGAGCTGCGTGCATGGATGAGCACCTGGGCTCGCACATCATTATGCCGTGCACGAGTCAAGCGCGTGACAAGGCCCATGCCCATGCCTTAACTTTTCCTTTTTTATTTTCAAAAAAAAATTAGAGAGTATAATTTGGGCGTATAATTAAGTTGTTAATTATAAGAATTATGAAACCAAGGTCCCCTTGTACTAGTGGTGAAAAGTGTGTGTGTGTTGGAGAGGTCAAGGGTTTGAGTCTTGCTATTTACTGATTAAAAATAAACTAATAAGGACTATGGAATTTTAATTAAAGTTTATTTGGTCTTAATTAAATGATATTTAACTAAGAGCCTAATTAAAAGTGTCCTAATTGGTCAAGAATTGTATCACCTAATTATTTTGCTCTAATTTAGGAAATTGCTGATTGGACCTTGACCTAAACTCCTCACTATAAATATAAGACTATCCCCCTAATCACAATACAAGTGTTGTCTCTCGCTAAAATGAAGAATACACAAATTTTCTCCTAGGGGACGACGATCATTTTCTTGGTTGAGAGGAAAAGAGAGTTTTTCTTATTCTATTAGATCTTTGCTCATGTGTGAGATTACATCTACCTAAAAGTGAGTTTTGGGATTGTATTTAATTATTATTTTGGGAGTACAAAAGAGATTTACCATCTTCAAGTATAGTATTAGGATATAGCTCGGAAACCTTGGTGGTTTCGAAGCTTGTAAAAAAAGACGATTCCCTTTGCTGAACGAGGATTACTTGAAGGCCTTCAAGGGTAATAAATATGATTTTTTGTATTTATTTACCCTATGCATTTAGATCTCATATAATATGTGAGAATTGATTTATTCAAATGTCTACATGACGAGCAAGCTTTATTAAATTTTAAAGTTAGTGTATATATCTATAGCATGTTTATAATTTTTATGCTCTTAGGATTAGATCTTTGGGCCTAAATATATATATTAAGATTTTAGTGTGATTATTATCTATGGTTACACCAAAACCAACATACTCCCCATCAAACACGAACAAAACAAAGACAAAAACTTAAAAACGAGCTTTGGACTCATTGACTATGTGTGGAAAACAATTCTTGGCGGAATGCGTTTGGACTCATTGATCATGTGTGAATCCAGAACCCTCTGTTCTGCTTCACCCATTCCATTAGTTGTATATGGTTTCGCTCCCCTCTGAAAACTAGATCATTTCTTTTAATCCACAAGAACCATAATGCGGTCAACCAGACTGCTTTCTAGATTTCCTTTGCTTCATTGTTTTGGATGATCCACATAGGCATCAGGAAGTGTTCCACTGCTTACTACGAGCCAACATATGTCAATCCAAACCATCTATAATACACAACTCTGGACATAGTATAGTAGGCCAACGGACATCCGAATAGGAGATGATCATCATTTTCTTCTACAAGTGTACAATTGGACATAGGAGTTGCTCTGAAGTTAGAGAGATTTCTTTGTAGAGTAGATTCATTATAGTAGGAAATTTGTCTTATAGCACCCTCCAGCCAATGACACTAATCTTCAGCATCGTGTCCTTTACACTATAATTCCGAAAGATGTTTAGGTTGTAGTTCATTTTGAACAAGGTTTCAGACTGTTATATATGTTGATTTCACAGTAAACTAACAATCCACTACAAGTAACTAAGACTAGCGATCATCTTGTGTCATGACTAACTACACTTCAACTAGATCGTCTTCTAGATTCTTGACCCATTCTAGTTCTCTCTCCAATAGATCATGCCACCACAGTCAAGTCTAGGTCTATACATCATCTATCCAGAATCTCATCTGAGCTATGAACACATCTTTTAATGTGGACAGATTATATAATCAGAGGTTATCTTAAAAAAGTAGCTTGCCCTCCAACCAACGATCTTTCCAGAAAAGGGTTGTATTTCCTCGGTATATGATCTTGTGCATTTTAACAGAACTACAAATGTGTCAATAGGAGTTTCACAATTTTTTTCCACCAGGTAGAAGCCCAGTTTAACTACATCAGCAATGTTGTAGCCATTCTGAAATGACCATGTGAGTTGTACTGCACCTTGATAATGCAACACCATAAAGCATCTGGGTCAGTAAGTACTCGAATATTTATCTTCTTTGAAGTTCAATCTTCCGAAAGCTCTCAAAAAGAAGATATTCATCCTCTATACTTGAAAAATTCTAAGATCTTCATTTTCACAAAGAATTCTCCCTGAATATTCTTCTCCTCCTTGTGTGTAAGAACACCCTTGAGTAAACATTGCCGCTCTATGAACTATTGGGTTGTTCAGGCTTAGTTCTAAGGTTTATTATAACAGGTTTTCTACACCCATAAGCTATTGGTTGTATTGGTTGGCTAGCACCTTGAAGTTATTGACAGTAATGATTGGCTAGCACCCAAAAATTAGTGGTCAAACTTGGGTAGAAGCTTGGGGAACAATTGATCTAGTATCCGGAAGTTAGAGGTTGAGCTTGGGGAGGAGTCTGTGATATTTCTTAAGGAGTGGTGAAAGAATTCCAAGGGAAAAGTCATTGGGGGTGGAATTAGGCATGATTCGCCAAACCACATACAATGTTTTGTGTGGTATCTTTTTTCGCATTGATATTTGATTATTATCTTGTTTGCTAAAATATTTAAGAAGTGAATTAACAAGATAATTAGATAAATAAATTATAAAACTTCAATTTACCCCCCTTTGGAATTACATTAATGGTGTTTCAATTTGTATCAGTTGCCTTAATTGTGACTTAACCCTCTAGGTATTGCGGTCATGACTAGTTTTATGGAAGGATAATCTACTAGTATATCATCTACTTTGATCGAAATAATTATAATTATCGGAAAGTAAGATGATGATTTATACTCAATCCGTAGATCATCAACTTTGAAAGATTATCTTGAATGGTCCTACAAGGATAACGATGGAAAAGATAAACCCGAGGTTAATTGAGATGAAAATGATTTTAGGATTATGTCTTTGAATGCTAAAGCCATGAATATTTTTTTTATTGTGCCTTAAATCCAACTGAGTATCATGGGGTAATTGACTTATGAAGGTACAAATCAAGTTAAAGAGAAAAAGATAAATATGCTTACTCATAACTATGACAGTTTTAGCTTGGAATCTAGTGAATCTATTTTCTCTATGTTTACAAGGTTTACAAATATTGTGAATGATTTGAATTCCTTGGAAAAGATTATTGCTAATGAAGATCTTGTGAGAAAGATCCTTAGGTCTCTTCCGAAAGGATGGGAACCAAAAGTGACGGTTATCCAAGAAGTCAATGACTTGAAGAAGCTCTCAATTGATTAACTTACGGGGTAACTCATGACTCGTGAGATGACGACAGTCAAACAAAGAGATGAAGTGGAGAAAGGAGAAAAGCGAAAGGCATTTCTCATCCCTAGGGTGATAGTGATGATAATAACTTGAATGAAGAAGAAATTGCTAACTTATGCCTCATGGTAAATGATGATGATGAGGTAAAACTTGATGATCCTATCTCATTTGATGAACTATGTGGTGCATATCAAGAGCAACATTTACTTCTACAAAAGGATAACTAAAAGTGTGTTGCACTAAAACGAGATTTCAAGAACTTACTAAGGAGTACAATGATTTGAAAAAAGATCTCAAGGGACAAAAGACTCTAGATTTTGGGATGCTTAAACTAGAGAAAGATAAGATGAATGAGGTAATACTCGAAAATGAAAATTAGAAGAAAAAAATTAAAGTGTCGCATGTTGATCTAGAATCCTTTGCTAATGGTACTAAATTTCTAGACTTATTGCTAGGGTCACAAAATATATGATAAGTCTATAATGGCTTAGGATATGATGAAGCTACTAACTCTTTTTCTCAAAAGAAAACATCATACACATCTGTATTCGTAAAGGCTTCTTATAATGAGTGCTTTAACTTGAACGGTCATAGAAAACTTTGTAACCAAGTAAAGTCTTCAAATGTCAAAACTAAGAAAGTATGTATGAGAAAAGATCAATTAAAGAATGTTGTCACTAACCTTTATGGAACCAAACAAGCGTGGGTATCAAAATCTAATGGTATTTGATATCATAGATGTGTTTGAGATCGGAGAAGTCAAAAGATGGATGGATTCTTGATGGCGGGCACTCTAAACTGAGCATGGGAAAGATGATTCCTCCAAGCATCTTGAATTCAAAGATGATGGACAATTGACATTCGGTGACAATAGTAAAGCTAAGATAATTGAAGTTGCAAAAATTGGTAACTCTACTAACTCTATGTTTAAAAATGTGCTGTTTATTTGTGGCTCGAAACATACAATGCTAAGTATAAGCCAACTTTATGATAAAGGTTGTAGGGTAATATTTGAATCCACTCATTGTAAGATAGAAGAGATTATTAGTGGAAAAACCTTATTTGTGGGCTTAGGATAAATAATGTTTGTGTTACATCACAAGGATATCTCAATTAAGAATTTAAAGTGTCTAGTATCCAAAAAAATGAATGCATGCTTTAGCATAGTAGACTAACACGTACTAACCGAGCCCACATTTCCGAACTATCTAGGAAAGAACTAGTAATAGGACTTCTTAAGTTAAAATTTGAAAATGATGGCTTGTGTGATTCATGTCAAATAGATAAACAAATTAGTACTTTAAGTCAAAGAATATAATCTTTACCTCTAAAGCACTAAAATTCTTACATATGGATCTTTTTGGACCAACCAAAGTTAGAAGCCTAAGGGGTAAAAGACATGCACTTGTAATAGTTGATGATTACACTGCATATACGTGACCCTATTCCTTACTAGTAAAGATGAAGTCCTTGAAAACTTTGAAGAACTAGCTAAGTAGATTCAAAACGAAAAGAGTTACAAGATATTTAACATTAGGAGTGATCATGGTAAAGAATTTGAATATACTTCTTTTGATGGGTTTTGTATGGAATTGGAATAAACCATACATTCTCTTTACCTAGAACACCATATGAACTTTGAAAAGGTAGAAAACCTAACATTAGTTACTTTCATGCCTTTGGATTCAAATGGTTTGTACTAATAGTAACAAAGACTACTCAAAAAAATTAGATGCTAAGACTTGATAAAGGAATATTTTTAGGATGCTCTACACATAGTAAAACTATAGGGTATATAACAAAAGAACCTTGGCTGTAGAAGAGTCAATGCATGTTGTCTTTGATGAATCAAACACAAATAAACCTCTAACACATAAATGATGTTGATAAAATTGAAGAACTACGAGAGATCTAAGATTAGATGATGAAAACAAGAAAGAAGAAGTAAAAGACACCATACTACAAGATCAAGAAAATCAAGAATCAAAAGATTCAAATTTATCTAAAGAGGAGAAATAAGTTAAAAATTATTGAAGCGAATCATTGGTGACCCTAGTTAAAGAATCAAAAGTAGATCCTCATGTAGGAATAATGAAAGTACTCTAACCTTAATATCAAAACTTTAACCTAAAAAATTTGAAGAAGCTAAGATGCGATAATACTAGTGCAATCAATTTGACAAAAAATTCAATCCAACACTCTAGAACCAAACACATTGAAGTAAAACATCATTTCTTGAGAGATCAAGAGCAAAGAAGAGATGTATCTATTGAGTTTATCAATTCTTAAAATCAACTAGCGGATATCTTCACTAAATCTCTAGGAAAAAACAATTTTGCTTCATAAGAAAAGAATTGGGAATGGTGAACTCTCCTTGTGCTGATACATGAATTTTTTTATGTTGATGGATGAACTTGTGTTTCTAAATGAATTTACTTGGATGAGTGATCTATGAATATGAAATTTGCAATGTGAGCATGTTTATGTTTGATCGGTATCATTGATGGTCATATGAAAAGCAAGTGATAAAATTGAGGTTTTAAAATATGTGCATTTGAGCTCACTCTATGCTTTGCAAAACTAAGTTTTTTCAAAAAAAATTGTTTTTCCCTCTACGCACTCTCTCTCTTCACATCGCCATTTCCCACTTGACATAGTGCCCTAAAAGTAGGGCTTGCTAAATGCTCTGTGTCGAGAATTGGGAAACCGAAGAACGAATTCCTGATTACCCAAAAATGTCGGGTAATCGGGATAGGTTCAAGTAGCATTTTTGAAATCCCGTCGGTTATCAGGTCAGTTCCGGGAATTTAGGGTAGGTAATTTTGTTTGTTTTTTTTTTAAAAATTTTTACGTTTATTTTTAATTCTTATCATTACTTATCTAAATCTAATGTTGCCATTTGCCAATGCGATTTCAATTTGCATAAGGGTTTGGCCGATATTGCGACTTCATTTCATTTCACTTTTCAGTTCAGATTCAGAAATTTTAAATCAGACCGACCCTCGCTAACTCGCTTCATTCCCGACAGCTCGACCTCGTCTCCTCCTTCGTTTCCCGGCCGACTGCCGATCCTCGCTTGGTTTTGCTTCTTCTTCTGCTGTGCTGGTTGCTCGAGGTCGACTCTTCTCCTCTCTCTTCGTAAATATTTGATTTTCGATTTTTTCATTGTGCAGTGTTTTATGATTAGGGTTTATTAAAGATTTTAGATTTTGTGTAGTGACTATTGTGCATATTTTATTTGTCCATATCTCATTCTTTTTGGACTGGTTGATTGGTTCGGTTCTATGAGATAATGAGACTTGTGATGAATGATTAATCTGTATCTGTATTATGCTTTTGCTTATTAGAAAACTTGAGGGTATTTAGTATTTGCGAAAATGACTATAAAATATAACAGATGCTATTGAAATTTGAAAGCTAGCATTTACGAATTTTCTTAACAATCAAAAGATTTATTCAGAGTGACAACTTATTTTAATTCAGAATTTACTTTCAGAATTTTCTTAACACTAATACGTACTGCTAATAGTAATAGATCTCTTAAGTCTTAATCTTTGCTTAAACTGTTTTTAAATAATTCACTGTAGTTAAATCTAGGAAGAAGTTAGAAGACAAATGATGTTCAGGCTTAAACTATTGGTTGAAGATTATTTTCTTAACCTATGTACGAAGCGAGGGTTAAACTATTGGCTTCTTATATAGATTTCTGGACTGTTAGAAGACAAATGATGTTCAGGCTTAAAAAAAATCTATTGGTTGAAGTAGTTAATCTTTGCTTAAACTATATCATTTCAACTTTTTAGGCTTTTGTTTAAAGAAGAAAAAGAAAATGGCAGCTTTGATCAAACTAGCAAAAGTAAAAAAAAATATTTTTTTAGTTAATCTTTGCTTAAATTTTCAGTTTTCAGCTTTGATCAAACTAGTTAATCTTTGCTTAAATTTTCAGTTTCATTGCAATTATTTTCATGAAACATATAGAATTTTCAGTTTTCATCAACCTTTGTATTTTATTTTCAAGCATTTCATTTCATTTTCAAATTCAATTTTCATACTGGGTTTCATGTATTTTACTATTTCAATTTTAAGATTTCCTTTTGTACTTCGTAGGATGACATCCACTCTTTCCGACACGGATTTGGAAATCGAGAACATCTTCACGATGGAGATGGAGATCAAGAAATAACACCCTCCTCAGCCGCTACTGTACCTACTAGTAGAAAGAGAAAACTAAGGTCACTAGCACGGAAAGATTTTGAACATGTAATCGGACCTAATGGGAGGAGACGGGAAATGCAAAGTGTAAGCATTGTGGTACCATTCTTACCTGTGATAGTAGAATTGTTGGGGCTTCAGGTATGCTTAAGCATATAGCTAAAGCATGTAATAATATTCCGTGAGGTTCAACGGATCTTGATAAGCTTCAAAAGAAAATAACTTATAATGCTCCAAAGGTGAACACTATAATGTTAGACACTTTTGATGAGAAATGTATTCATCGACTCATCATTGAATTTATCATTGAAGAGGAACAATCGTTCCTTCTAGTGGATAAACCTGGTTTCGAATGATTGGAAGGAAAACAATTCCACGTGATTGTATGGGAGTGTTTGTGTCTGAGAGGAATCTCCGAACGCATTTTGAGTTTAAATCCAAGGATTTGTTTGACTACTGATACATGGATGAGTTTGCAAAATGTTTCTTACATGTACCTCACCGCACATTTCATAGATACAAATTGGATTTTGCATAAGAAAATTATTGGTTTTCAAAAGATCCTCAGTCACACTGGTACAACACTTTCGATGGTTATGGAGGAAGTTTTGAATGATTGGGGGATTGATAAGGTTGGTTCTTAGACTTTCTGTTGATTATTTGTTATATACTTGTCTTCTTTTGAATTAAACATTTAACATATGTTCTTCTTCTATGTAGGTGTTGGCTATTACTGTCGATAATGCATCAGCCAATGACAAATGCCTTGATACTTTAAAGAAGAACAGGATGACTGCTGATGTTGATGTTGATACCGATATTGCTGTGGATAAAGAGATATTGGATGAGCTGAGATACAGGCAGATAAAAGAGTTTGAACGTATTAGAGGTGGTATTTTGATGGGCCACGATAATCTTCACATGAGGTGCTCTGCAAACATCTTAAATTTGATGTTCAAGATGGAGTGAAGGACTTAGATGTGTCAATCAACATGATGAGAGTTATTGTTAAATATGTAAAGTCTTCCCCTCAACGGGAAGAAATTTTCAGAAAGTACGTGAAAGAAACTTCGGGGATGGTTTTTTGCAGCAAGACCTTTTACTAGGTGGAATTCTACATACATTATGCTGTAATCCGTACATGAACATCAGGCTCCCTTGTCGAAGATGTTGGTGTTTGAAGATGGATTAAAGGAGGTTTTAAATGAGCAAGGACAGAAGAATGATGGGGCTTGGTATACCGACAAACAATGATTGGACTCACATCAAAAAGTTTGTCGATTACTTGAAAGTGTTTTACAATGCCACCTTGACGTTCTCGGCCTCAAATACTTGCACTACACATATGTTTTTTGCGGAGTTGTTCAACATAAAAAATCAATTGAATATTTTTTTATGGAAAGCTAGGACCCTTTCTTCAAATCAATGGCAAAGTGGATGCACAAAAAGTATGTTAAATATTGGGGAGAAGTGTCTAGTGAGGATGATTCGGCTCTTCATCTCAATAGGTAATTTTTTTGTTATTACAAGACAACACTTTGTGTTTATTATACTATTATTAACACACTAAACTTAGTAAATGCTTTGTTTTTTTGATATCTTATCATATTTTTATTTGTGGCAACAATTCTTGATCCGAAGTGCAAGCTGAAATGGTTCAAGTATTGGTTGTCAAAGATTATCGGGGGTCGTGATAGTGACACAGTTATCGCGTTGGCCAAAAAAATGTGGAAGATCTTTTCTTTGAGTACAATTC
>JAOWBN010193470.1:0-15460 GCA_028565015.1 Pinguicula moranensis
TGTACTCGTAATTATGTGCTTCGTTATGCTAGTTCTCTTAATCCTGAAAACGATACTGTTCTAAGCTTCCAGCATTATGTCTTCCTTCACATTCTTCCTCCATTCTGACCTCCCAACAACAGCTACTCAATATCATAGACGACGAAAGAGGTTCTGATGCTTCCCTAGATAGATGCAATTTTGCCGAATATAGAATATATATATATTGTTTTATGATCTATCGTACCAGGGAGCGAACATAAATTTTTTTATTAGAATGACAGGGCAACCAGGGACCTTGTATATTTCGGAGGATGAAGCTCTATATTGATTCTTTTTTACCAGGAAGATATTGTACTATTGTTTCTCAAGAATGTAATTATTCAGGGGTTGATGACTTTCATTTGATAATGATTTTGGAAGATATGTTTGGAGACGTCGGTTAGAGATATATAGGTAGTTAGATATGCTCGTCGAATTTGATCGTGGGAGAGTTGTGGTAGTTATGGTAGACTAAAGAGTCGATTGTGATTATATCTATTTATTTATTTTATTGTATTTGTATTTATTTATTATTTTATTTATTTTATTAGTATATCTAGTTATCTATATTTCTTTTATGTATTTATTTTCTTTCTTTTTCATTTTTTTCTATTTTTTATTTCCCTGAAATTTTTATATCTTTTAAAATAGAGGTATGAGTTTGTGCATCTCCTCACACTTTGCTTATGTTTTTTTTTTTTTTTATGTTTGTCACATTTTTACTGATCATATTGGACGTTCTGAAAGAATTTGAGACATGACACCATTTTCTCCAGGCTGGGATTAAATGCTGATTACTGCAACCTAGCATCGTTTGTTTTTGGGTAGAATGCAACCTAGCATAGTTGTTGATCATAGAGGAGAAATAGTTTTTATTTTTGTAAGTCAGAGTTTACAATATGTTTTCTCTAGCAAGATCACTGTGTTGAATTGTGAGGCATAAAAGCGAGCATCTTAGGCAACAACATTCAGGCCTGGTTGCCTTACAGCTTCTTAGGGGGCGGAACGGAACCAATATTCAATTCGTTATTCTTTGAACTAATTCACTATAACTGAAACGAACGAGATGAGTTTGCTACAACAAAGCTTAAGAATCATATCTCTGATTTGTCTTTGACTGTGATCCTATTTGAATGATGTTTTAATGACGCCGGGAAGTGACAACTTGAGGTCGAATGTTAGCCTTTGGAAAACTAGTGCTAATGTGTGGACATCGGACAGGGCTCTATGTGCATCACCGAACAATGGAATGTCGTAGTACTCACGGAGGGATTGGAGTTTGATCTTTGAACGATCTTCTTTGCCTGAGCAAAATCAAAATAGAGACAACAGTTTAAAAAATTACCATATTATACTAACCACAATGAGTTGGCCTAGGAGTGAATAATTTAGCCTTTAAGTTGAAGAAGGTCTAAGATTGAATTCTCATTGGACGCAAATAATTCGTCGTGGACACGACCACGGGTTTAAGGCCCGAGATTAACCGGGTTGCACTTAAAATGATTTTGGACGCCTACCAAAAAAACTACGACATCACACTTTCATGAGTTACATTTTGGTTGTAATAAAAGAGTAGCATGTGAATGGTCTGGATGAAATTGGACATGGTAAAGGATGAATGTTTATGCATATAGTGTAAGAGATGACTGAAGAACCTTTAGAATTCATCAAAGCACGAGCTAGATCAAGCGTGTCCACGAACAACCAATCTTCAGGCACATCGTAGGAACAGCGGCTAAATTCATGTTTCAGAAATGGGACATCGAATCTTCTTCCATTATGAGATACCAAAACCACAACACCACCAGGCATCTGGCGACTTCGAACATACTTTAGCAAGATGGGAATAAAATGCTTCATCCTACAAATATAAGAAGAATAAATACTTGTTCATGTGTTGATTCAGTGATTAATTTGATTATCATTACAACTGGGAGTTTTCAATCTGGTATAAGAAACACCTGGTTTTTCTAGAACAATCAATCAAACAGAAGAGGGAACCATTCCAGCTTACAAAATACGTAGATGCACATAGAAGGAAAAGAGAGTTGATGCGAAAATATGGACAAGTGAAAGAGAAAGACAACTAAATAAAGGTGAGTTCTACAGACACTGAAGGGCAACATTCGCAATCACATTAGAGCCTTCAAGAAAGGTCTTAAAAGTTTCAGCACCAAATAATTTTAGTTAGAAGTAACAAGATGCTGAAATTTCACATTGTATGACAATTTAAGAAATTCTATTTACCCGAAAAATAGCCAGAAATTCTATCTGAAAAGTTGAAGCCACTAATGCCATGACAAGTAAATGCTTGTTACCTGGGGACATCATTTCCGCTAACCATACTGGCCGAAATACCATGAATACGTTCATTTTTCACATCACGCTCCGGATTTATAAGAGTCTGCAAAGTGCTGTTTTCACCCCCTCGAAGATCTTGGCATGCAAACTCTAATATCCTGTCTATTTCTTTGCTGAACCCTGTTGTCTCAATGTCAAAACAAATAACTGTTGCCAGTTTGGCCAAATCAGTGTAATACTGATCCGATTCAGATACTGTAGAAGTCAGGTTAGACCATGTACTTTGAGAAATGATCTTGCTCCTGATGCTTACTTTTTTGCTCTTTTGTACTTTGCCTGTTCCTAGTTCATAATTATCGGTCTGGGTTCCAGTAAAGATCTCACGCGTTACACCAGTATGGCTAATTGAGCTCTCATTGTTTTCTCCTGTTTTTCCACTTCTTGTGCTGTACTTCTTGATGTATCCCCCTTCAGGATCAAAGTTCGAACAAATAATCTTGTAATTGTAACTGTATCTGCTTGCCTTGACCCTACCTAATCTGTAGAAACCATCCCAACATGAATTTGCTAATGAATGTATCTGGCACCTTGGAAATTGGAAGAGAGAGAAGCACATTGCAATTGTTCTCATCAAACCCCAAAAGCAGCCACTGGTCAGTAACCGAACTGGAGGATGTAAGAATTGCCTCAACCTTCAGAAAATTTAAGAAGGGATGTCAATTAAATTCAACACACATTAAACTTATTAGATAAACATTTAACAAAATAGGTACTTGATGTGTTCCAATACATAACAAATACCCCAAGCTTTTAAACACTGCATAATCACAAGATTTTCCATGACAAATCTGATACCCCAATTATCAATATCAGATCATAATTGCCACAGAAATATTCTTTCTGTTTTTTTTATATCTTTGGGATACTGCTTCAGATTGAACGCCATTTAATAGGAGAAATAACCCTGCTTATTACTGATCGGGTACTGCACTAGAACAATGCAAAGAGGAGGTTGCTCGGGGCTTTCTCTAGGTGCTTTGGAGTGGGGACAAGCAGCAGCAGACTTAGAGCATTACTTGAAGGAGTAAAACTGTGCAAACACCATGGATTTAGGTGAATAATCAATCATTGAAAGCAATTCAGCAGCGGTTATACAATGGCCAAACACAGGGACATGTTCTTTATGGTTCTTATGGGATTTTTTGGAGGAATTATCTGAGGAATTAGATGGACTAGAGGTCAGCTTTATGCATCAATATTATGAAGGAAATAGTGTGGCAGATTTTAATTCTCAGGAGGGTGCTTACGGAAAAGTTCAAAACTACAAAGACACTGATCAACTTCCAACACTGATAAAAGGCATGTTAAAGCTGGAAAGAATTGGACTCCCAAATTTCAGATTGTAACCAATTACAGGAACAGGGACAGCAAAAGATAGGGATATGGTTCTGATTGTTGTTTTGTATGACAGAATGTATTTTGCTGAAATTTCTCATCATGTAACAGCACCTTCCTCGGCCGAAGAGGTTTTTTTACGGCAATTAAATATAATTTAGCAAAAAAAAGGGTACTCCACTAGAAAATTATACACTCAATGATAGACAAAGAATCATTAGAATGTAGGATTGCATAAACTATCAATTTTACAATTCATTTTATTGAAGTGCAGTATAAAATCAGACAACAAAAAGTTGACTATTGGATGAACATGTGCTGCTAGTCAAGAAGCAGTCTTATTGACGTTCACCAAATTGTCTCAAATACGGTAAAATCTCAAGGGCACACATAGGAAACAAGTCAAAGCATCCAACACAACTTCAGCACCAAGTAACAGATTCTGGAAAAGAAATTCTGTAGGTGACCCTACTAGTATCTTCTCATAAATTGAGGCTAAACAAGAGAAATTCCATACCACGAAACAGAAGGTCTGAAATGTGACCACAAGGAAGTCCAAGCACGAATCTATAGCATTTTAGGCAAACTTTTGTTTTCTCAATTATATTTTATTAAGCTCTTCAGGTGAGGAAAGGATTTTATTTTGTTGTGGTGATGAAAAGGATGTCCTTTTTCAGCGAAACTGGAGATCTGATATATTTTCAGTTACCAAGCCTCTAATTTGAGCATTCACTCAGTTGAACTGGAGCCATATTTCAGAAGAAAGCTGTATAAAGTCTACTCTCCTAAACATGTAATTGGAATGGCAACTGATCAACCAGCAAATGAAAAATTAAAATCACAGTTCTCAATATAACATAACCCAAACTCCTTAGGAAAACATACACATACTTAACATGATGATCATCTCTAAAATTATTTTACCCCGAAAATAGCATTTGAAAAAAATTGGCGGGCATACTGCCCAAGTTATGAACCATGAAATTAGAAAGAGCCTAGCATAATGTTCTAATTCCAAAATAAATAGAAATAACCTCAAGTCTTTTTCAACAGGATAGGAGAAAAAGGCAATGGGAGAGACATGAATACAATCACGACCCCATGAAAGCATTAAGAAAAAAGATATTTCTTTTCACGCCAAACATATCCGGTATCACTAACAGCGAAAAAACTACAAAGCCAAAAGGACAGGAAATGATAATAAAACTAAGGATTTCGAGCACATGTAACAAATTATAGAGATGAATAGTGAATCCGTTAAAACGACCCAATGATCTCACCCGCTCAATCAATAAAGAAAAACAAATGCAGCAAGAAATCAGAAGCGAGACCTACTCAAACGCCGCAAGCTGCTGCATATCCTCCCTCCACCCTAACCCCTATCCCAAAAAACGTGCAATTGATTTGAAGGAGAAGAAGAAACCTGACGGAGATAACGAAAAAATGCTGAGCATTCAGTTCAATGTTCCTTCCAAACTCCGGGGATTGAGGCGTTCGTGCATTTGCTAAAGCAAACGAGTAAATTGTGAAACCAGATAATAATTTCTTTGGATGAAGCAAATAGAGAACCGAGTCGTGAATATATATATTGGAAATGGATTGAGTGCAAGTTGGATTAAGGAACAAAGATTGGAAAAAAACAGTTAGAAAACGTTGATCCCCCACAAACCCACACGCAAAATTCGGATCATGCGGTCCGAACCCCGTTGCTCGTCTTGCCCCCATCATAACTTGCACGCAACTCTTATCCTACTGAATATTCCTTGAATTTGATGCTTTGTAATCGTGCCAGTTTTTATTTTATTTTTATGGAAATCAAGTTTTTAATTTTAAATCAGAAAATATATTTTCTTCTAAAATATTTAGTAAATGATCGATAAATATAGCTACTTTATGATGGAATTGTTTTGTTTTTTGCAAACTTTATGATGGAATTAATAAACTTGATTGTGATGGTTCTTACAATCTTTGACTCTCCATAAATATAGATTAATTTATGATATTTTATTTTTTGCAAATTTTATGATGGAATTAATAAACTTGATTGTTATGGTTCTTACAATCTTTGACTTGCGACTCTACACATAAATTACCTATAGCTTAAGCTTATCCCTCTGTATAGAACAAATTAAGCTCAAGCTTTCGGCCCACAAGAGTGGCCCAAAATATTGTTTGGAAAAATGAGATCCAAATGGGTTAGGCAAACTAGCTCTGGGAGTGGAGCAGGCGGAATCGAAATAACCCGTTCTATATTTTGTCCGTGAAAGATGTGGAACCGATGTTTCGGTTCTGCATCCGCCCGCCAAACAAAAAAATTCTACATCCGCCCGCTCTGCGTAATTTCGCGGGTGGATGCGGAATCCGCGAATTTTGCTTAATTTCGCAGGCGGCGGATGCGGAATCTGCGGATTCCACGTAAGTTCATATGCTTATAAATAAATAAATAAATAAAAATCACGAACGGGCGGATGCGAAACCCCGCGGAATCCGACCGCATATATTTTGTAGTTAAATAAAAATAAATATATAAAAATAAATTTATGCGAGCGGATGCGAATTCCGCAAAGTAAAAAATCTTCTTTCCGCATTCCGCCCGCATAACTTTGAGGAACACGATTTTTCATCCGCATCCGCACCGCATTCCGAGCGAACACGAATTTGGCGAATGCGGGCACAGGCGGAGCAAAAAATTCCGCGCCTGCTGCCCACCCCTAGGTAAACTTAGACCAACCCCTCATATAACCAAATAAAACTAAAGCTTTTGGCTGCTCCAAATAATTGTTTGAATTGAAAAATAAAAATTAAACCCTAGAGAACTTAAGTTCTAAGACCTAATGCAATTACCATATCAATACTACAAGGATTGGAAACAATAGCACATTTGAGAAATAATCGAGTACAAAACATGTCAGGCTGCATTTTGTAGCAGGATTACGGTTATTCGACTTCGCGAATAACTGCTGAGTTTGTGTGGTTAAATTTTTTTTGTCACATGTTTGGTAAGGGTTTTATGGGATAACACATGCACAGAGTTTTAGAAGATAAGTTATTTGGTAGTGTAGGACAACCGATGGATTCTACCTCCCAAATTTCAATGCTCTGTGCATTTACGAAATTGCCCTTGCAATTTAGGTATAAGTTACCAGAATTCGGCCAACCCTAATTTTATCGTGTTCGACTTCTCTTATTCCGCCAAAAAAAATGGAAAACCACCTGCCGGGAATTGGCCAACGCCCGTCACCGTAGTTTGGTTGCCGTTGTATGGTCAAACCTCCAACCAGGTTCTCCTTACATATATATATATATATATCCATGCATACAAAGAAGGGATTCATTATCCAAAAATCACCCCACTCCGGTCACCGTTAATGTTATCCCGAGAGCAGCTAAACACAAAATTGGCGAGGTGGAAGAAAACCCCATATCATTGAAGGAAATGACCCTGTACAAAATGTTCAGCGCCGCCTTTTTCAAGCAGTAAGTTCCACCTCTTGCATCACTAGCAAGTATTTCACATAGTTTTTCTTTCAGAGCTTATGTGTGTTGTATGAATACATAAGATTGCTGAATTTTCCGCTTCTGTCAACCCTATGTATGCCTATGTTCTAGGTATTAACCATCCATTGCACAATTGCAGCTCTGTTCCAAGAATGTAGATCATGTTGCATCTCCTATTGTTCGTGGGAAACAGATATCTTCTTTCCTGAATGTTGCAAAAAATACAAGCTTGAATCTTCTCCTTAATTTAGTTGAATGTTCCATAAGAAGGGGGTGAGTAGGAGGCCTGGGGTACATCCAAGGCAACAAACCGCTCTATGGCTGCCCGGTTCTTCTCCATTTGTTATTTCTTGAGAGATGCCTGCTCTCCATACTTTGTGGCGGAGGAATGCCAATAATACGCTCTTGTTCGGGCATCGACTGCAAAGGATTGAACTGAATCACATAAAATGTGCATTCAAACATAAAAAATGCGTATACAAAGGAATGCGTATGAGGAAAAATACATGAAGTGCTCTTTCGGATTCCCTCAGTATCCAAAGTATATCATGGCCCTTTGTTGTTGCAGGACAGAACAATGTGCTCAAAACGACCATCCACGGATACGATTGTCCTAACGAAAGGTGAGATTTTCTTACATCTGCATGTATGGCAAAGAAAACCAAAAGATAGTCCAACACAGAATGTTGCTCCCGCTGCATCTTGATTGTATGTCGTAGTTCTCATCTATTACCAGAAAGTCCAGTTTTCCAAGAATACATTTTCTATGCAGGAAAAATAAGTACCTAAAGGGTTTTCTAACGATGATGTAATCGAGGTGACCAGTTGCATACCACCTCCTTGGATCTGGTAGCATCTTCTCCTCCAACGTGCATGTATCTTTTAAGCACATTATGCAAAGCAAGCGAAACTGACAAAGAGAATGTGCAATAGCGTAATAGGTGTTGCATTATTTAGCAGTAAGCAAATTCATTATAAACATCTAAATGCCTTATGAAGGTTAAGATTTTAGCAAGCTTAAGATGTATAAGGCAACAATAATAATTTAAGTCTTTTACCTCCATATATGCAAGTTGATGGATCAAGTATCAAATTCATCAAGTCATACTAAGCCCAAGTGTAAAATCATAAACAAAGAGGCAAACCATACAATTTGTTCAAAGTTATACTAAGCTCAAGAGGAAAGTTACAACTAATACATAACTTCAAAAACAGTGTGCATCACTAACTACACCCAACAACATAACATCTAACTCAAGTTTAGCGAAGTTTCCTTTCGTTGAAAACCTTGATGAATTCAACCCACTCCTCGACATCCATAGTTTTCAAATAATAATAGTGACCACTATGCGCGAGGAAGTGATTTATAAGGCGCAACCTATCCACCAAGTTCTGATTATCATACTTTTGCAAGTCCTTCCTCAATTTTGCCTTCTTCTGCATTTTCGGGTCCTCCTTCATATTTTGCTCCTGTTCACTAAACACTCATTCTGCTTGCATGAATACTAGATCCAAATTGGAGAGGTTTCTCCTGCCTTGCAGGTGAGACTTGACTGGCTAGTTGGTAATATTTTTTTGCGCTTTCCTCGACTTTTGCTCATTGAACCATCTATAACTGGTGAAACTTTATCCTCCATACCTAATACCTTGGGCTCAGCTGAATCATATATTCCTTCCTTGTAGTCATCAATGAGTTCATAGTGGAAGGTGTTGGAGTACGTTCTCTTTCAGCCATGATGTGGTTTCTAGCCCTCGAACCTGTGGCATGATACTGTCCAAACAACTCACACCACAGGAAGGTTTTGCCTCTAAGAGTTGTATGCTTGCCAGTGACAACACAAGGAACATATAATTATACCAAAAGGAGAAATACACAACTTAAATAATGTGTTTGTATTGAAATCATACATACCCGTGTGTACTCTTCCCACATATTTTCAGAATCCAAAATAATTACATGTTTCTCTAGATCAATGCCCGTCTCACTCAGTTTCAAAAATTCATTAAGTAATCAGTATTCTTACCCCAACTGTCTTGTTTTCAACGTTTTTTTACGGTAACGGTGCTCCCTTCAATTGATAATCTCACTTTAGCATCAGCTTTATAGTGAGTTTCACGCTTTCATCTTTGTCTAGCTTTCCAACTTTCTTCGTCAGAAGTTAGGTAAACTTTCTTATTGTTCGTCGGCTCAGGTGATGCTTTTACCTTTATTTTCTTCATTATTGTCGTGTTAGTTTCGGGCATTTAAAGGTATTGTGGCAACATCCCTGTTCCTTGAAACCGGTGTGTTAGTTTCTTCAACCTTTTGCTTGGAAGTGACCTCATCCTTTTCGTCTACACGGCTTACTGCATCCATGCTTATGCCCCTACATATTGAGCAACATAGAAAATTCAACAAATTATGAGACCACGACCACATAGTCAATTAATTAGGTAGTGATCATCTATAAATCAAACAAGTTTATCTAGAAACAGAGACTCGGGGTATGTTTACTATTCACCCAAACAAAATCATTAAAATGAAGACAAATATAGAAACTCATGGTACAAGAAATTAAGCAACAAGAAACAAATTGTGCATGAAACAAATTGTGCATGAGTCACGACCAATCATGTCCTATGTGAAGTGTAAGTATCTTAGAGGCTGTGGGCTAGATTGTCCCTATATTGATTCCACCCCGGAGACACATCAATAGTTTGAATGTGAGCATCTATAAATGATATATCTTGATTCCACTCCAGCCAAGCGTGCAGTTGCAGACTCCAGCAATTGATCATAAAGGATGACTTTGATGACAAAGTTGTGTAGTAAAGCACAAGCTAGCACAATATCGGATTATGTATTAATATGATAGTAAGAAGGACTTTGTATAAAAGTGAATCTCTTCTTCATAATACCGAGTACCCGTTCTATAACATTGCAAGCTGAAGAGTGACGATTGTTGAATAATTCTTTGTAGTTTTCAGGCCTTCTATTCTTACCACCCCACTCCTATGATACCTTGTTTGTCTATACGGAGTGGGAAACCATCACAGTGCATGTAGCCACTGTCACACAAGTAATACGTCCCTGCAATAATAAAGCAACAAAAGTTCAATGGTCATTGTATATATTCAGAAACAACAAGTCATACCATTTTGAACATTGAGGCCATTAGGCCTTGTTAGTGCGTCCCGGATTAAACGGTCGTTTGCCGCTGAGCCCTCATAGCTGGCAAGTATGTATATAAAACGTTCTTGCATATCACAAACAACAAATACATTGGTAGCCAAATGACCTTTCCTTGTATGATAACGTGGTTGGTCTTTTACTTGGATATACACCGAAATGTAAGTGTCGTCCAATGCACCCACGTAACCCAATAAGTTATAACAACCTTTAAAAAGTGTAGAAAATATACAATGCTCAAAAATAGGTAACACCTGGAACAACTTCCACCTCTTATCAGAATATGCGTCATATACTAGAATTGGAGAAACAATCAACCTGCTCCGCAATTTAAGCACAACACGTAGAACCTGATGGAATACCTTACTGATTGTCTGGCCACTCCACTGAAAATCAGTCTGTAGAATCCTATTTTTATGGTGGTGAGCTAGAGTGTGAAGGAAGATAGCAACCTTTTCGACCACTGAGACGTACTTATCGGCTTTTAACCCGCAATCATCCCTCAAAATTCTATGTAGTTCTTAAAATACTTGGTTGGACATTCGGAAGTTTTTAAAGCATTCTCTATTTGACTCTTGAGTGATTTGTTCAAGAAATGTTAACCTTTCTGAAATCTTGTCTAAAATAAGGTATTTCGGAAGTGCATCCCTATTACGCTTAGGTTGTGTGGCAATGTCTCTAACTTGACCCTCTATTGCAAGAATAATTGGCAGTGTAAGAACAAATGATATTGCGCTAACCAAGAATGTAGCAGTAACCAACCTATTCATCATAGACTTACACAGACAATGTAGGGTATGAATTTAGGGTTTAGCAATCTACACACTGATCTAACAAAATGTAACTATTGGACGAAAAAACCCTATGTCAGTCAAGAAGAAAGGCAAGAAATAATAATATATAACAACAAAAAAAAGTTTCCTTTGGATGTAATAAGGTTTGCCGCACGCATAAATAAAAACATCATCAGTCTTCACAAATAGTTGACATTACATATGTGCAATACCAAGTAACATCAATATGCCAAAATTCAGAAGTAAAAGAGCAACTAATGTATGTAATATCAAAATGCCAAAAATCAGAAAATCAGAAAATGAACGTAAAACATACTGGCCCATAATCCATTATGTTTGAGGAAATCAAGGGCTCAGTGCCTCCCCAAACCCAAGAACCAGCAACAAAAAGTTCCAAATAAAAAAATTACTACAGACATTCCCCCCAAAACCCGAATCCTAAATCACCAATCCACAATGCACCCAATATATTCCCAACTAAGTTGGGATCTTGGGGGTCAAATGTATGCGGCCTTACCCTTGCAATTATACAAAGACACAGCTTTCGTTACGACCCAATATACATTGCGACACAATGTAACTCTTTCAGCTACATTTTCCAAACAAAAAAAACAAATCGTAATTCACCAATGTAGGTTTAATTAGATTTGAAGCAAAGATTTGTGAATTAGAATCGAAGAGCTCAAAATCGAAAAATCCTAATAACCCTATGGGCATTCCCCCTTACCCGAGCCCTAATTCGCGAATAACATATATTTAATTTGATTTCAAGCAAAGATTAGTGAATCACAATATATCAATTGTATGGAATTCGGAACTATAAACCTTGGCCCTGGAGTGCGTCACTGAAAATCTTAGCCACAACAAGAATTAGGAAAATCTGGGTTCGATTTCTCTATCGCGAACGAATAGATGGATTTGAAGTAAAGAGTTTGATTATTTATACATAGTTTTCTTGTAGATTGTTTGATAGTCAAGGTATTTGCATAATCCGCTCATTTTTGGGCAAACATAATTTGCGATATAACCACTAAGTTATCCCGGATCCGATCGTGCCGAGACAAAAATCCATCGGGTCCTAGGATAACAAATATAAGCGCACCTAACAACGGACAAAATCTCATAACCATTGGTTATCTGACATAATACTCCCATAAACAAACTACCAAAAGCAACCTACGAGGACAATGACTAAGGAGAGTTGAATCAAATCACGAACGGCCATTAGAGGATAAAACTCCAAACAAGGTATTTCATATCATTCTGGGGTTACACAAGAACCTGGTTGCAGGCAAATACATATCATAGGAAATGACGAAAGACAAGGCTACTGACAATCAACAAAAGAGGAACACGCCTTACGAGCGCAGCAACTCATTCCATCAACTCCTGAGAGAGATGAAACCTTCATCTGCTAGTGAAGGAATTAGTTTGCTCTTGGTGCAGCCCATTCAACTCTGAGGATGAGATTGTCATAACCATACCCATTGAGTTTATTAATAGCTCTTTCAGCATCGTCTCTGTTGAGGAAGTTGACGAAACCAAAGCCTCTGCTCATCTCAGTCTTTTGATCAATGGCAACATACACCCGAGTAACATTACCAAAGGGGCGGAACAGTTCGAGTAAGTCGGGCTCTCTTGTGTCTTCTGAAAGGTTGGTGACCCTCACTGAGTTTTCCTCATTCCTCCGTCTCATGTCAGTACCAGTCCTCTCTGTTGTAGCGCCAGCTCTCATGCTAGGAGGAACATAGGTACTCTTGCTAGCATCAGCTGTGACACCAGTTTCTGTTGGTGGCTTATCAGTTTCACTAGGTTGTGCAAGATCCTTGTAAGGACACCTTGAGGTCCAGTGCTCACCCTTCCTCCCACAAGTCCTGCATATCATGAGTACAGCTCCTCCTTTACCCATTTGGGCCAACGGATCTCCAGCAACCTTACTTTCATCTTGTTTAGTACCTATTTTAAGAATTGCAAGTTAGCTTTCATGTGTAATATACCAAGAATAACATGTAAAGGCCTTGGCATACAAACTTAAGACTGGAAAAGATAGAGATGGCAATAATTTACAATACAGTATCAGAGCAGGCATACATAAATGGATGAGTTTGTATGCATGCACGCATCCAGGTCCAGGGTCTTGAGAAAACAAAAAGGAAAGGGTATCCATATTCTAAGAAAAACAATTTGGTACAAAATAAAAATGTTGATTTAATCGGACAAGTTTATTACTGAACGTGAATACTGAATAATATCGAAGTATCAAAAAATTGTTTTACCCACGAGTTGGCTAAGCAGATCTGGAGTACGAAATATCAAACCATTTACATCAAAAAATGATCCAGCATGCCGTTCTTTACCATATACAATAAACTCTTGAAAGCCCCCCCAAGAAATGAATCAACTGATGAACAGTTGTACTCCTACGTCCAAAGTTCAGATAAAGACTGACTGCAAACAAATACAAGAACGGAGGGCCAATAGATTCATTCAAGATATAAAGCAACTCCTGATTTACTAGAACATTCAGCGAAGCCACACAAGTTACTAATACAAAAAAAAGAATTCAAATTGTCCATTCAAAATCACGATCAATAAAAAAAGGACTTTCTTTATCAATACATCCAATAAAATAAAATAAAAACGGACGATAAAGTCGATAAGAACTCCTGCATCACATAAAAGAGAGAAAAATAAAAGTTTGCAAAAAATTGCGGAAACAGATGATAAGCGGCGCAAGCGAATCTTACCCGGGGCGCGTGGGCGTTCGAGGAGGATCTCTTCGGTGGAGACCATGGTGAGGCGACTTCCAACGTCCTCGTGCACAGCCTCACCGAACTTGGGCCATGAGCGGCGCTCGACGGCGCGTTTACTGAGTCGAGCGTTGGCCAGCTTACGAATGCGCGTGGTGGTGGTGATCTTCACCTTGTTGCCATCATCACTGAATTTGTACTCCACAACTTTCTTAATTCCGTTCTCATCAGGCCCAATGACCTGCTTCGGCGGTAGTAGAAAATCCAAATCCTCCCCGTCGTCTTCCTCAAGCTCTCCCCAACGCATCTTGCTCGGTTGCGTCGCCGCCTCTACCGCCATCTCAGAAGCTCACTGACACTGACTCAAAGAATAGAGATTAGAAGATTGCGTTAGGGTTTTCTGATTCGGAGATCGACGTATTTTAGGATTCTTTTGGCTTGGAATAAGTTGATTTATATACAGAACTATTATTTACAAAATGACCCCTGATTTTCTTTTTACTCTTATTTGACCCCATCACATTTTTAGTATCTCTAATCCGCCATCAAGTACACCATAAAAAGAAGAGGAGGAAACTTCAATACCCATGAGCTGACCAACTCTCATTTACTTCTTCAACATCTAGAAGCCTGGTTTTTTATATGTCGGAATCCTCTACATATGTTTGTTTCTTTCACATAATTCATGGCGTATGAATTTCTGTCCGTTTGGAGCAATTTCACTTCTCATTGGCTGTTGTGTTCTTACTTGATTTGATCCGAGGGTTTTACATTCAGTACATCCTACCTTAATCTGGTGATACGGAAGCATTTTCTTTCTTGATTAATCAATAAATTGTGCGATTCACCTCGGTGTTGATTCTTGTTCGGGTTTTCTTTTTGCTCATAAACCGATTTTTTTAGTGAACGGTTGGATTTCGCAATCGAATTCGTATTCGAACTCCTGGGTTTCACTCAGATTCCGCTCTAGTCAAGTGGTATCTGTAAAGTTGACCAGATTTCAAAATCCAAATGGCCTCAAAACAGTCCTATGCTACCAGCAGTCTGGTGATTGGTTATGCTCTCTGTTCTAGCTTGCTTGCTGTGATCAACAAATTTGCGATTACAAAATTCAATTACCCTGGGCTCCTTACTGCTCTTCAGTACTTGACCTCAGCTCTTGGTGTTTGGATTCTTGGAAAATTCGGGTTCCTTCACCACGATCCCTTCAATGTGGAGACAGCCAAAAAGTTCCTGCCTGCGGCATTCGTCTTTTACTTGGCCATTTTTACAAACACTAATCTCCTTCGCCATGCCAATGTGGACACCTTCATTGTTTTCAGATCATTGACTCCGCTTCTTGTGGCAATCGCTGATACAGCATTTAGGAAACAGCCTTGCCCTTCGAAACTTACATTCCTCTCCTTGGTGATCATTCTGGGGGGTGCAATAGGATATGTAGCTACGGATCAAGGGTTTACATTGACTGCATACTCTTGGGCTTTTGCATATTTGGTGACTATTACCACTGAGATGGTTTATATCAAACACAT
>JAOWBN010193481.1:0-15460 GCA_028565015.1 Pinguicula moranensis
CTTCCCATGATAAATAAACCCTTCACGCATGGCCATTTCGCATGTGCTGGTGTATTTTTTGTTCCCCGTGCCATGAGTGCACGGGCAATTACTAGTTAATAGTTAATACCGCTGACATATTGATATTGGGAACAACAAAGTCGTTGAATTTGAGGCTCTGAAAGTCAACAACTTCCGTCACCAATCTCTCATTCTTCTCAGATCCACGCACATTGATAGAGAAACGATATGTAGGTTGCGGTCTGGAGTGGCGGGATTGATAAACAATGGGCGGAGTGCCATCGACGCCGCTGCTGGGCGGCGCTGCACGGCCACAGGAAACTGCTGGGGACTTAATTGGGGAGTTTGTCAATGAGAAATCATTTCCTCTCGACTCCGATTACTGGCAGAAGCTGTTAGCACTGCCACTCGATTTGCACTGGCCTTCTGATCGCGTTCTCCAAGCCTGCCAGCTCTTTGGTTTGTGCAATGCCTGCTCTATCCTGCTGTTTTTTTTCTGTAATTTTTTGGAAATGAAGATTATAGCATGCGTTTTTCTCGCCTGAAATTAGTGGTTCATGTGTTCATTTAAACCCCGATTGGTATGCGATTGCTATGACATTAGAGAAACTGTGCAGACGGGAAGATGACTAGTTCTGAAGTAAAGTTTGAGGATGATTAGTGTTAAAATTTTCTATATTGCGTGATTACAATACATGAACTTCTGTTAGTTTAGAAAATAATGTAAAAAATAGTTGACATGAAAATGGATGAAGGAAGACTAATAGAAGATTTCATGCTTCATATGTAGGGAATAGACCATTTGTTATGATTTTTCTTATTTGTTGCATATTTTTCTACTTGTATATTAGACTGGTTAATCCTATATTATGTTGTTCTAAGAACAAGTTATGTGGTCAGCTTATCTTTTCAATATATATTTTCCTTATGTTCTGATCCTCTTTAGCTTTTCTCTTGCAGCAAGGAACAATTGTAGGACAAGACACCTTGCAAAGATTTTAGTTCACCTAGCATGGTGCTTGCAAGACAGTGTTTGTGATTCAGATGTGACATCTCCAGCTGTTTTGAGAGCTCTAAATGCATTATTTTTGTTATCTGTTTTTCTGAAGTATCTGATTGAGAATGCCAAGAGTGAAAACTTCGAAGAGCTATATCTATCGTTAGATGAAAGTGAGCCACTACCTGACAATTTCTCAAAAGGTTTCACTTACTCCCGAGTGTTTGCTGCTTTTTGTAGCACTGATTTCATGAGAGTTTGAATTGCATTCAACTGTATTCCTCATTTACTTTTCCCCTTCCGAAGCAGGTGAAGATGTTAAAATCTTCATTATGTCCAATGTGTTGAACTTTGTTGCCAGATGTAATATCAGGTAAGCTTTCATTAGTGGAATGCATAATTTATTGCACTATTCTAAGTTTCCTGATTTATGCAATTTTATTAATAAGCCCTGGGTCATATCTTCTGCATCATGAGCTGCTGTACTTCTTGCTGATAGCTATGTCAACTCAACTTCTCTATGGACCATCACCTGGAACAAATGAAACACACCCTTTCGTTCACGCAATAATGATTCAGGTGACAACCACTTCATAGTTTCAACATGCATTCTTGATTTCCATGATCATCAGATGTCGTTTCTGCAGGAACGTTCATTAATAGAATCCGTTGTCCAGAAGTTATTGCTTAATTACATCATACAACCCAAGGTTCCGATTAACAATATCATATTTCCACAAGGAAACCAACCTGGTGTTCTGTGGAGAGTCCGTCAAGCAGCTGGTATGAAGTCTTGCGCTGAGATGTCCTTAATTTGTGTTTTAACTTATGCATGCGAAACTGCTTTGGCTGGAGCTCTATTTCATCTCATTAAAACTCTTGTACCACAATGTTGATTTCATTAAGTCAGCTTTGTAATGTAGATGAACTCATTGGTTGACTTTAAATATTCCACAGTTTTGGATAACTTGCATGCTAGTTGTCTAAACATCATATCAGCTTGTCCATGAATTCATTATTTTTGTTGCTTCTTTCTGACAATGACTAAGATGTCCAGTGGTAGAATCTCCTTAAGGTCATTGTAAGCAATTTTAAATGTCTGCAGCATTTTCTGTCTTTACCTGGTACCAACTTCCTAAATCTGTCGATCTTTCTGGCTGAAGTTTGTATTTTTCTTCTCGCAGCAAACTTGGTGATGCTACCATTTAATTACTTTGCGACTTCACTGGTTGAAGCTTCAAGCAGTCCCCTGGCAGAAATCAGTCTTCATGCATTACTCATTCTTAGTCATTGTCGTAAATGCTCTTCAGTAGAATATGGGAAAGAAAGTAATAACAGTCGCTCTGATTCTTGGCCCAAGGACGAGTCATATTTGTCAGATAACCCTTTCTCCAAAGCAGTAAATAACATTCAGGATGTTGAAAGTAAGATTCTGTACCTTCTCAGATTTACCATTATTCTCGTAATGATATCCAAGAGTGCTTAAGTTCCTGAGTTACCTGCAGTCAATCGCTCTGGTATTAAGCGGAGTGCATGGGATACTCTACCTCTGAGGCTTCCTTTTGCTTCTTTGTTTGATACTCTCGGCATGTGAGTGTTTTCAATGCCTTCTGCTTGACATGGTGAATCCATACATGGGTTTTACTGCATATTGTGGGTTCACGTTGGGATCTTCCGTGAGATTTTAATTTTTAGAATTGGTGTCTTGGAACTTCTAAGGAAGAACATGTGCCCATCCATATTAAGATGCATGCTTTGCTGGACTATAATTGGATAATCGCAGCTCCCGTTGGCTCCGGTTTTTGCTTAGTACTTGTTGTTACTGTGCTCAGTATGCAGTTCTTGTTCTTTAGTATCTTAACTTCATCTTTCTGTTAAAGTGGCCTGGAATGTACGTATCATGATATTTAGAGAATCTTTATTGTACTGTGAATGCTGAAAATCTCTTATCTAAAACATCAAAAGAGAACGAGTTTTAGTCTTCAGATGAAAATATTTCTTTTTTCTGTGTCATATAGTTTTTGTTTCATTTTCTCTCCACAGGTGCTTGGCTGATGGAAACTCTGTTCTTTTGCTTTACTCTCTGTTACATGGGAATACATACTTTCTGGAGTATGTTTTGGTGCGAACAGATTTGGATACATTGGTATGAATCATAAATCATGTTCCTAGTACTGAAGAATAAAGGAGAAATAGTGTTCGATAGGAACTGGTCGATTAGCTTTGATGATCTTTCTTATTCAATTTTTGAGCAATGTAACAAAGGGTTTTTGACTATTGGAATCGAAAATTTGGTCATCACAAAATCTGTTAACCTCAATCATCTTTTTTGTTTGTTGAGAGGAACATTTCAAGGATATATTTGATCTTCCTGAGTCTTTTTTTCCCCTTTCTTTTTATGTTTGCATGAATTCACTGTTTTTTTTAATCTCAAATCTCATGATGATATGAGATGTATTTATGACCTGTAGTTGGTGCCCATGTTTGAAACGCTATATAATGCTGCAAGAAGGACGTCACAGCATATCTATATGGTGCTAGTTCCGCTTCTTATTCTAAGTCAAGATCCGTCTTTCAATGCCAACATTCATAAACTGGTAAAGGCACTTTGTTTACATTTCACATTGTAAGGTCTTACCTGATTTGAGAATTCTTCCGGCAGATGCTTTCTAGTGTCCCCTGGTATCAAGAGCGGCTCCTTCATCAAATTTCTCTTGGTTCACTAATGATCATAATTTTAATTAGAATTATGAAATATAACCTCTCTAAGCTAAAGGTAAGCCTCAACACTATATTACTATTGGACTCGTTTTTTCTGTTTTGCAATGTATAGCTGTGATACGTATATAAATTGTTAGAAATTTTTGCTCAATCTCTGTCCAGCTAGTGGGTAGTTGATTTCTGTTTTCAACTGTATATACTTACAGTAACCAAAATGGGATTTACTGAAATGATTTGCATAGGTAACTCCAACTTTCTTTTGGTTACAATGTTCTTAACTTTGTTGAAACAGGACATCTATCTTCATGTAAATTGCCTTGCTATTTTGGCAAATATGGCACCATATGCCAACCGCTTGAGTGCTTATGCGTCACAGGAGTTGATTAGCCTTTTTGATAAGCTTTCACGGAAGTACGTCTCATTTTATTCATTTCATTTCATCCATGATATCAGACCCACTTTTTATCCTGGCCTGTCGGATTCAAGTTCTGGATCCCTCGTTTTTTTGTTCTAAAATGCTCAAATCTTAGGTACACCAAGTTAGCAGAGGTTAAAAATGACATGTTGTGCAGAGAAGATGATGATGCTAGAGGAGACTACCTCCAAGAGGACCCGGTAATAATGTCACATTCTCCATTTGACTGCCAGTTTTATCTGATGACTCGAGTTCTCATTGACCTCAAATATATGCCGCAGGCAACAGAACTACATGTATATGCTGATTTCTTGAGACTTGTAATGGAGATTCTAAATTCGATCCTAACATATGCATTACCAAGGAATCCAGAGGTACACAAATCACATATTGGTACTGAGGAATATCTTGCTTTTGTTATTGCCTTAGTCTCATGCTCATTTTGCACCATTCCCGTTATTCATAGGTTGTCTATGCTGTAATGCACCGGCAGGAAGTTTTTTTACCCTTTCAGGAATCATCCCCGGTTTAGTGAGTTGTTGGAGAACATTTACAGTGTATGTGCTTCAATTTAGATTATGCTAATTTCATGTACATATTTACTTCATGTGGCTTGTGAACTAAATCAGTTCCAAGTTCTGCTCAACTAACTTAGCCTTGTTTTATAGGAATTGTGTTCTGATTTTCTTCTTTTAGCAGGTTGTAGGTTTCTTCATTAGCCGAATTGATTTTCAGAAAGTGAATGGTGAATGGTCAGCCGAGAAAGTGCTTCAAGTCATTATTGACATCTGCCGATCGTGGAGAGGTGAAGGCATGAAGGTACAAAAGAAGTAGTTAACTTAAGTACTTCTTTTGGTGATGCTTTATGGAGCTATATATCTGATACTTTTCTTTTGTGCTTGAAAGATGTTCACGCTATTACGCTTTACGTATGAACAAGAGAGTAATCCAGAGGAGTTTTTCGTACCATATATATGGCAGTTGACATTGGCTCAATGGTATACATCTTCTGTAGCATCATGAATATTTCTTGATCAGTTTCTTTATGTCTTTTCTGCTTTTGCATTCATTTTCTTAACTCCTAGGGTGGCATAGCGACTTATCTGGGCTTGTTAAACTCTCAATTATATTTTTGTCATCTACACGGTATCAATTCTTTATTTTTTTTTTTACATGTTCCTATGCAGTGGTTTAACTTTTAATCGCAGCAGTATCAATTTATTCCCAGTACCTATAGAAGAAGTAAGTGCATTGACCTTTTACTTATTATCTTCACGTGATCCCTAAGCAAATTTGTTAAATCGATAACTGTGTTTAGAAAGCTTTTTGAGAAAACTGTAGAGAAATGTTGATATATGTCTAATGTTGATATATGTTTGTACCAACTGATGGCAATGCCATGGAGAGGAGCACTTAGAAACAGAACTTTTTTACACAACAAAAAGACTTTCTACTCTATTCGGTAAAAAAAATAAATACATGTTTCTGCGGCCCCCACCCCCCAAAAATTGGTACCCAAACAAAAACCATTTTCTGGTATCTGAGCTAAGGCTTTGAAGTTTTCTGCTTTTACCCCCCTTCTGCTTAGGGTTTTCCACATTCCTCCATGCATTTTGTGAAAGGATTATCTAGTCTTAATGCTAGTATGAATGTTTTGACTCACTAGGTTATGAGTTCAAACCTGGTATTTACCTGATAAAAGAAGAGAAAGGATCATCTAATTCCACATACGAATTTGATAGAAGATTGATTTAATTCTACATCATGTTGTATTTTCATTGTTCAGACAAATCTGATCATGATTGCTGAACTGATAAACAGGATATGGATGGTGGGTTGGAGATGGAAAAGATCCAGACATTTTAAGCATAAAGAACACTGAACATGTGCATCAGCTAGAGACTGGTACAGTGAAGTTTAGTTAAGAGGTAGATACAAGGGCTTTTGTACATACATATATACTCACAGAAAATAGAAAATCTCTCTGTGTTTGGGATAATGCTTGTCTTAAGATCATGATAATAAATACCTAGGTATTGTTCTGAACAGTACTTCTGAAGCAACAATTTTTTTTTTTCGGGATAGATAATTTTTTGCTTTTGTTTCTCTATTTATAAACTATCAGAAATGTTCCAATGCAGCTTCACCCGAACTGAATTACCAAAATATCGAATTTCGATTCGGTTTTCGAAAATTTGAATTATTTATATATTTTTTATGTTTATTTTAATTAAATTAGAAAAATAGAACGGCAACATTCTAAAAAAACAAGTCGGATTTCATTTTTTTCCGAAACCTTCAATTTTGGTTAAAGTTTTTGAAAATTGAATTAAAGTACCGAAAATAACACTCTGATCCCTAGATTTTCTAATAATTTGTTTCTAATTATTTTCTCTACATTTAAGCAGTTTTAGAAAAGCACAAGCTGTCCAAATCAATTCCTTAGCCAAGCCATGCCATGAGGACTAAATTATGATGGAAGCTGTACTCATCGTTTGTAAAAGTGCCTCGGATTGCATATGAATTTAATTATAATTAAAATGATGGAAAAAAAATTAATTAAGACGCCATTTTAGATTGTTTGTATTTCCAAAAAATATTATCCTAGAGAAAGTAATATTACATATTTATAAAAATTATTAAACATAATTTTTTAAAACTATTTACAATCAATTTTACATATGCTTTTTACAAAAACGATTTAATTGCATCATCAACTTTATTTTATTTAATCTGATTGTAAAAACAATATCCCTTTAAAACAGAATGGCCAATAGAAAATCAGAGCCAAGTCATCGAGTCACTGCGGGCCCCGTCATCCCTATAAAACCCTACGCATCAACGTCAAGATTCTTAATTCCGCTCAACCCGAACGCCAGACGGAGACATCGATGGGAAGAACATCCCGGCAATTTTCGGCGGCGGCCGCCGTGATCGGGGTTGTCTTATTGAGTTCCGTGTGCCGCTTGTCGGCTCTCTCTCTGACGGTTGTCGACAAGGAGTGCGTGTTCGAGTACGTATACTATGACGGCGACACCGTTCGGGGCAACTTCGTCGTCGATGAACATGCCTTCTACTGGAACTCTGATAAACGCACCATTGACTTTATTGTATGTTACTTTACCTTGCTCTGTGTCCTCGTTAACATCAGGAATTCGTTGTTTCTTCCCAACATCTCTTTTTATTGATTTGGGCAAACGTTTTTTTTACTGAAATTGTTAATCACTGCTGGGAGGTTGCTGTGTGATATGAATCTTTTTGTATTTATTCTTTTATATCTCTATGTTGCCATCTCTTTTTACACATTCTAAATTGATTCGCGTGTGTGTATATTTCTAGTATTATATCATTCTGTTTGGGGGATATTTGATAACTGAAGTGTTGATTGTTTTTGCTTTTAACGGATTAATGTGAAGCAAGACTTGGTCACATTAACTGCTAATGGACATGCTATATGTATGAGTTGGTCGGATTCGTTGATGACATTGATTATTAACTTACGTTTGTCTCTGTTCTTGATTTAGGTGACATCTCCTGGAGGAAACGTTTTGTATAACTTGAGGGGGTCATCTGGTGATAAATTTGAGTTTAAGGCTCCCACAAGTGGGATGCACAAGTTTTGTTTCCAAAATCCTCATTCTTCCACTCCATTAACCATCTCTTTCAACATTCATGCCGGCCATGTTCCCACCGAACATGACCTAGCAAAAGATGGTTTGTGTTACCTTCTCTTGCTACCAAATTGTGTTGTCATAATTTTTGCTCTTTGCTAATAGTGTTTGATGCTTATGTCCTTTCCCTTTTTGCCTTGTACATGTACAGAGCATTTGGAACCAGTGACAGTAAGAATAGCTCAACTGCGAGAGGCACTAGAAGCTGTTATCCTAGAGCAGAAGTTTCTTAAAGCATGTGATATTCGTCATCGCCATAGTAAGACCATCTTTTTCTTACCATTTATTTATTCTCTCCACTTTTGCATATTTCTAATTCCCTAACTCAATGTGCTTGGCTTTCTGCTCATGTCTTCTAACTTGCTATATATATTCATGAAAACGTTAACAATGTGATTGCTTAAATTAAGTCAGATTAGATCTGAGCAATGGTCTGGCACATCTTGACAAATCTAGTTTTCAGCACTCCCTCATACGAGTTATGGCGCATAGAACAATACCAAAGAATCATATCAATGAGTTGAGTACTACTTTTGTTGAACAGCAGTATAATCACAATGATTCTGGTCTTTGGCTTGGTTCGATAACGAGAACACGTAAAATGATGCCAGAAAAGTTTCGTTTTTGCTGCAAACCTTCAACTTTGATGTGTTTCACAGTGATGTTTGTGGTCTAAATACTTAAATAGTTGCAACTGATGTTGGATTTTGTTGGTGCAGCGAATGAAAGCACAAGGAGGCGCGTGATATTATACACAATTGGCGAATATGTTTTCCTCGTTCTTGTAGGCGGGCTGCAAGTCGCGTACATCCGTCGCCTATTCAACAACTCCTTCTCCTACATGCGGATCTGATAAACAGATACAGACTTCATATACCAAACCAAAACTCACATTTATATTTTGATCCGCCATCCATATGCGGCTCCTGTCCGGCTAATCTAGAGTTGAGTTATGGTCGAGCTTGAAATGGGCAACTCCTGTAACTCCGCTCTTTCCGTTTACAAGATTCGAACCTCATACCTTATTTAAGGGAGTAGGAACAAAACAACCCCTTTCGCTCACATTTACAAAATTTAATTCTCTTAGTATGCGTTTGATGGACAAATAGTCGGGTGATAATTGCATGATTTTATGAGTTATCCATATACATATATTGTTTGGTACACAATTTCTCACCATTCCAAACTTGGTTGAGTTATCCCAGCCCGAGATAGCTGTATAATAATTTTGAAAAAGCTATCACCCCAATTGGATTGTATTATCCAAATTTTGTCCAATTTTAAAAATTAAAATTATCAATTGAATCATATTTTACATTATATTTACTACCCTCATACGAACATATTTATTACTACAGGTTCTTTTTTGAGGGGAATAACTATGGAGAAATGATATATCGCGAGACAAAGACAGCGCAAGACAACAGAAAATGGTCAATTATACCCTACACGAGAGTATAATGGTGAAATCGACTCTGTCTTGGGCTCTTTGTCTTGCGCTATATCATTTTTCATAACTATGAGATTTTTTATCGGCGCTCCTCTATAAACAATCGTCATTTACGTTACGCTCGCCGAAAAAAGCGAGCTTGTTTTTTTCTCTGTTTTCCCAAAATCTTGATTGTTTTCCGACCTCATTGCACTAATCTTCTTCATCTACAATAACTTTGCCATTCTCTCCCCATTGTTGCTGTGTGTTGCAGTTCATCAATTCATGTTTCATTTATCCGCCTTAATTTTTTTACGACTTTACTGAGCTGGTTTGTGCTTGGAAATTGGAGGAGGTTCTTTAGAGTGTATTTTATTTTAGTTGATAAACGTTTTTCGTTTTCTACCTGAGTTAAGACACTGGTTTTGGGTCTTAATAAGAGTCAAATGCACCCAATACCTTGTAGTTAGAAGAATAACGGATCCAGAATTTTTGTTAGTGGGACAATTTTTTTTCTCCGGGGTTCAAATTTTTTTTTTAGGTGAGTAAATAAAAATTTTATTAGCAAAATATATATAATCCAACAACAAAAAATATCTATATATTTTCTATAACAGAATTATAATCAATTGATTATACATAATTTTCGTTCAATATAAATGACATGTTGGCCACTGTTGGCCAGATAATTAGTTCCACTCATCATTCTGAAGACATAAATGATGCAGACAAAAACAAGAACTCACATGGCAAAATTATTCCACCAACATTTCATCAATATGAGAGAAGCAAAACTGCAGACTGCGAGTCAAAACAAATCATCACATCAAAATAGTAGATCATTTGGATTCATGCGAAAATAAGCATTAGATTTTCTCTATAAGAACATGTCTTCTCAAGCAAAAATGTAAGCAATCAAGAAATAGAGTTCGAGTTCCTTTTCACCAGCAAACCTCCATAACTTTGCTCATTCACACACTTGCCTTCACTAGCTAAAATCACACACAAATAATCAAGAAAACTTACAGTTTATTGCATCCAATCATGGTATCAGAGCGACTCTAAAAGCTTGCACTGCTTCTGGTCGATCCTAGCTCTCTTTTCTTCCCTACTGCACTTCTCACTTCCTACTCAAACCTCATTCTTTCTCTAATTGTTGTTCTTCTCAAACTCATTTTCTTAAAAGCTTCATGGCTCTTCCTGACACTACCACTTTTCCTTTACACATATGCAGAATACTCTCATCTCGTTACTGCCAAGCTTACACCCTCTAATTTTCTCTTTTGGCAGAACCAAGTTCGCACTCTTCTTCAACAACACAACTTGCTTGAATATGTTGATGGAACCACTCCTGAACCCCCTGAACAAGATCCTGCAGATCCCTCCAAAGCAAATCCATCGCACCGTCGCTGGAAGTCTATTGATCAGAGGCTTTATTCTCTCTTAATCTCATCACTCACTGATGCCACTTTTGCAGTTATTCACGGCAAGCTTACTGCCCATGCAGTCTGGCTTACTTTGGAGGAGGAATTTAGTAGCTCTGGCCCTCGCAGGAACTCAGTCTTCGAGACGCTCTGCAGCAGCTTCAGCGTGGCCACCTCTCTATCAAGGACTACTCACGCCAATTTCTCTTGCTGTGTGAACAATTAGCTACTCTTGGCCGTCCTGTTTCTCCCTTGGGCCGGAGTCACTGGTTTCTACGTGGTCTCGGTGTGGACTTTGCTGCATTTGCCGGCTCCCAACTCTCGCACGATCCACTGCCCTCTATTCGTGACCTTATCTCCAGAGCTGAAAATTTCCACGCTCTTTATCATCGTACTATCACCAGAGCGACCTCCCCTGCCTTTGCATTTGCCGCTGTGATACCTTTCTCAACGCCTCATCTTTGCGCCCACCCCCTTAAATCCGAACTGCCATCTACTCTTCCTACTCCCATTCAGTCAGCAACGTCTATCTCTCATCATCCTCCACCTTCATTTACGCCTCCCCTTGCACCTCTTCCAACACCACAAGCTGCATCCACAAATCAACCATCCTATTTTCCCTCTACCTCCCAACAGGTAGCCTCCGCACACAACCCATCATATTTTACCTCTCCACAGACAACCTCTTCTCCCCACCAGCTCGCTGATTTCTCACGTGGCAGGGGTCAGGACCGAGGACAATGTGAGCCCCGTTGCCAGATTTGTGGAGGATTCGGACATTACGCGGATAATTGCCATGCGAGATACTTATCTTTGAAGTTCTTTGGTGCTGCTGCTCATGCTCATCTCGCCGCCGTAACTCTGCCGTCCGGTCATCCTCCCTTTGCTGGACACGGCGTCAATTTAGGGCCCGCCGGTTTTCAGGAGTTTTCGTTCGGATTTTTTCCACAGACAACATTCTCTTCGCCGGGTTTTTCTCCAACACTTGGACAAGTTGGGCCGCCTCATTATTTTAGTCATGGCCCATCTCAATTACTCCAGCCCTACTCATCATTTCCGGTTGGACACATTGGGCCGCTTCATAATTTTAATTATGGCCCATCTCCATTATTCCAGCAACACTTACGTGTCGGCCCAATTGCAACTCCACTAACTTATGGTCCACGGCCTTATTCCAGTAGCCTGTTACTAGTTGGCCAGCCCACTTATTCGGGGCCCACTATCTCTAGTGAACAATTTCAACAGGCCCATTCAGTTGTGTTACAGCCCCCGCGGCCCGTTAATTCTGGATTAACTCATGTGCCATCTCCATGGTTCATTGGCCCACTTGGTACTGGCCCTCCTTCAGTGGGAAGTTATCCTAGATTTTCTCCACTTGGTACAGTTTCTCCTCCTACTTCTTTTCCTCACTTTGGAGGACCCTCTGTTTCTGATTGGTATATGGACATCGGTGCCTCTGCCCACATGACCTCCTCCCCTGCTACACTTGATCAGATAGAACCTTATTCAGGTTCGGCTTGTGTCATCGTTGGTAACGGTGCACCTCTTTCCATTACACATATTGGCTCTGTTTCCACTGCTTCTTTACATTTACTTGATGTCCTTGTAGTTCCCTCTCTCACTAAAATCTATTATCCATTAGCAAGTTAACCTCTGATTTTTTTCTTGCTATCACTTTTATTGATCAGTATTTTGTCATTCAGAGTCGTCACATGGGACAGGTGGTGGCCACCAGCCGACGTGATGGATGTCTATACGTACTTGAGCGCAGCATTCCAGCCTTTGCTTCCTCACTCTCGGTTTGTCATTTTCGTAGCACTTTTGATTTATGGCATGCCCGCCTCGGCCATACCTCGTCTCATACTGTGTCCTTGTTAGGTCGTCAAGGTCGTATTACACTTACTTCCCAACCCCCTTCCCCTCATATTTGTGTGTCGTGTGAAATGGACAAGAGCCATCGTTTACCTTTTGTACCTAGTGAACATCGTGCCTCTCGGCCACTTGCATTAGTTCACTGTGATATTTGGGGCCCTTCTCCTATAACATCTCTGCATGGTTATCGTTACTATGTAATATTTGTTGATGACTTCTCTAGATTTATATGGTTATATCCTTTACGTCACAAATCTGATTTCTTTGATACATTCACTCATTTTCAACCATTTGTGGAAAAACAAATTTCTGTCTCTATTCAAAAGTTTCAAAGTGATGGTGGCACTGAATTCACTAATCACCGTTTTCAAAATCACCTTCATCATCATGACATTCATCACTTAATCTCCTGCCCGTATAACCCTGCTCAAAATGGTCGTGCTGAGCGCAAACATTGCTATCTTACTGAAATGGGTCTTACTCTTCTATTCCATTCTCATGTTCCCCTTTCTTACTGGGTCGATGCGTTCAGTATTGCGGCTTACATTATCAATCGGTTGCCATCGCCTCTTCTCGCAGGTATCTCTCCATTTGAGTTACTTTATGGTGTTCCCCTCGATATGATCACTTTCACCCTTTTGGTTGTCGTGTTTTTCCATGTCTCCGTGACTATACTCCTCATAAATTTGCCCCCACAGTCTTCCTTGCATATTCCTTGGATATAGTTCATCTCACAAAGGTTTTCGTTGTCTTGATCCCTCCACTTCCCGTATATATATATATATAGGGAGTGGATCCCCTCACCCAACTTACTACACAAGTTCACACACAACATTCTGTCTGTTGATTTACTACAAAATCAACGAACATGATTAAAACCCAAAGATCTTCTCTTTATTCTCTTTCCCTCGATCGGTTTCTCTCTCCTTCCAGTTTCTCTCCCTGAACTTTAAACCCATTTTCCCAAAAAATGATGCTTCTTTTGGGTTTAAGGAAAAAGAAAGAAATAAAACCCAAAAGAATGCCCTAAATCCTACGAAAATGGCGTACCGTAGGGCTAAGGACATTCTTTTGGGTTTTATTTCCCCAATTTTCCCGACGAAAAATGTTTCTTCATATCTGTTTAAGAAGATTTCCACCGCTCCTCTGTGTAAGAAAATTTTAGGATTTCTGTTGAGGTGTTCGTTGAAAAAGACGGAGAGAGAAACCAATCAGGGGCCAATCTGCAGCCCTAAAATGCATTTTTTTTATCTGTTTCTAATCGTGGCCGTTGATTTCTAATGAAATCAATGACCAAGATCGCGTGTATAATAATGTATTTAATAGTGTGTACATGGATCTGCTCCCTATATCTATATATTGTATAATTTATAAGTTTAGGGTTATAAGCTTATAAATTTATATGTTTATATATAAGTTTAAAGTTATAAGATTTTAGTATATACGATTATGGGTTTAGGGTTATATATATTCCAGAATTTATAAACTTACATATCTAAATTATACTTATAGTTTGTATAGCTTATATCTATATATTCTTTAGTTTATATAATTGATAAGTTTAGGGTTATAATTTCATAATTTATAAATAAAAATTTGTAAGTTTAGCGTTATAAATTTTTATATAAATTTAAGGTTATAAATTTATAATATATATATATATATATAATTATAGGGTTACGAGTTTAGGGTTATATATATATAGTTCATAATTTATAAAGTTATATATAAAAACTATATTTTATACTTTCTAGTTTATATAATTTATATCGATATTGTGTAGTTCATATAGTTTCTAAGTTTAGGGTTATAAGTTTATAGTTTATATAGTTTATAAATAAAAATTTATACGTTTAGGGTTATAAATTTATATAGTTTATATATAAGTTTATAGTATATATAGTTATAGGTTTTAGGATTGTATATTTAAATTTATAATTTGTAAAATTATATAAATTATGAACTACCAATCTAATTTATAACTCTATATTATAGAGTTATATATATTATACTTTATATACACTTTTATATACAAAAAAAATATAATTTTTAAAATTTAAATAACAAAAAAAAATGAACCATGAACCGAATGTTAATGAACATGGGTACGAACCGCACCGGATGAACTGGAATTGGACCGCACGATCAAGGGCGAAGCCAAGAATTGAAGTGAGGGGGACCAAATTTCTTGGGTTTGAGCAGAGTGGGTCAGGTCTGATTTGGTTTGATCGGTTTAAGTTGCAAAAAAAATCCATAATTATTTTTGGGATTTGAGAAGAAGATATAAGAAAAATTAACAAATTTATGTGAATACCTAAAAGTTCATTGTTCAATAGAAATTTACCACATAAATCTTAATTTTTTTTTCGGATTTGAACAGAGTATGTATGATTTGATAGATAAATCATAAATGTTAGGGTAAAAAGATTTTCAATTTTTTCGATAGGTCAATAGTTTCAATTTATGAAATAGAATTACTTTAACTAGAATCTATAAAATAATTGTATTAAAAAAATTCCAAATCACAATCAAGATTTTTGTTAAGTGGTTAGCATATTTATTCTTTTGGTTTCTAAAAACAAATAATAAAACGTGGATTGAACTCTTTAGTTCTAAGTTAAAATCTTTATATTTTACCAACTAATTTCGGTGAATCTTATAAATTAAAGCAAAATAAATATCATTTGAATATTATAGGGTTACCAAACTGCAAAATTATTTTTTATATGTATATTATTATTTTTTAAATTTTGGGTGGACCATGACCACCATGTCCCCCTGCCTCCACCATTGCACATGATTAAGGCCCTATTTTGAGCAAGCCTTCTTCTACTTCTTCTACTACTTTTTCTATTACTTCTTCTACTACTTCTTCTTATTTTTAAGAGGGGTGGTATTTTGCGCAAGTACTTAAACGATAATTATTTTTAG
>JAOWBN010193492.1:0-15458 GCA_028565015.1 Pinguicula moranensis
GGGTGAAGTGTGAGTAAAGTTGCCTAAAGGCTTTCATGTTGGCAGAGAAGGGAAATTCTTGTTGCAGAAACGAGTTTCACTTTGTGCCATGTAGCTATACGAATTGACAAATTGTGCCCACGCCGCGTCAGGTGTATTTGAACTTTAGTTGCGGTTAAATTGGAGAAAATGCGTGATATTTTTAATAAATTAATAGTTAATATTTTGGTGGGTGTGGGGGGTACGTAAAAAAGATGGCTAACTTCCAATTCTAAATTTCAATGAAATCATAAAGAGGCATTTGGGGAATGGTGTACTAATAGATCTAAATTTTCACCCCAAAATCACATTTACTATTATTTTAACTTTTTAACAATCTCTATTATATCATCTGATATAATAGGAGTGTTCGTTGAACCTTTTTCTATTTTATTATTCGTATACGTAATATATATATATATATAATTTCCAATATATACTATCTCAATAGGAAAGCCTTCCTAAAATATATGACTCAAGTGATGGATCCATTTCAATTCACCTCGATCCATCAGAAATAACTTCACCGATGGATCAGAATTTAAAATTAAAAAATGGTTGACGATTATTTTACCAACTGTTAGTTTTATTTTGTTCAATTGCATGGCACGTTTCTTTTGAACAGGTTTCTTTATTATTTCAGTCTAACCCGTTCATTTTGGCACATTATGATCTTCCCAGATTTTGGAGATTTGAAATGCTATCAAATGGGCTTTGCACTAATTTAATCCTCCTATTATGTATTAATAATTGGAAAATTGTGTAGTTCTTTAATTTAGAAAATTTCTGAAAACTCAAGACAACCAAGACTGGTTGCAAGGTTATCAACAACGCAACAAGGGAAGAGGCGGTGTGGAGGGCAGGTTAGCGAAGTCCACATTCATAGGTAAAGTTATATGTTAGTACTTTTTTTGAATGAGCACAAAAAAACTCTACATCGAGTTTCATTATTTCATGAAATACTGCTCTTCTTAATCAATAGGACCCAATAATTTAAGACAGTTGAAAATGATAATTTCACATAATATTATCCTCTTGTTTTTAATGCCATATTAGGTACGAGAGTAGCAACCTTATTTAGGTAAATTATTACAAAACACTAATTAGAGAATGGTAGTGTTTGTCAGTTGGGTTGTTCTTTTTGACCAAACAATCTCCATCACTCCTACTAGATTATACTCGTTTCCGTACAAACAGATAATTAAATTAAGAATTTAAAGTATTCAACAAACGTTCTGAGGTTTCCATTCTGGAATCGGTCTGAACTTTAAGATCCTATGAAATTTTAATTTTATAATTTGTCATGTCCCATAGCTTACTCAATATGAGGCAGACGGTTTGAGTTTCAATTATATTGGGTATAAAGATGCAGAAAGGAAACGGTCATGGTAAAATCAAGGCTATTTTGTATTTATAGTTTTTTTTTAATTTTATAATTTTTTAATATTTGTGAAAGCTATGAAAAAAAATAAAAAGAATTATAAAAATAGTATTTGGAGTCAAGTTTTTAAGATAACTAAATAGTGTTCACAATTAAATTTTTTAGAATAACTTTCATTTATTTACAGAATTATCATTAGAAGTAAAAGTAAAAAAAAAATAGAAGTGAAAATTTTAAAACAGTGTTTTTTTTAAATAATCTTAAAAAGGGATAAAAATAATAATTTAATTTTTAAGAGGTATAAAACAGACCATAAGAAGACAAGAGAAGTGTGGAAAATCGATGGTGATCCGAGGTAGCCTCCCTAGTTTTTTACAACTACAAAAAATTATTTTTTAAAACAATAATAATAATAATAATAATATAAAGTGTTTTATATAGTCCCAATAATAACAAACCCCATTTTAATGAAACTTTTGAATACGTTGGTGTTATCTCATACAGGGATGATAATTTGACCCCACCTTGCCTTGTATTGGGATTTATTGAGTTTTCAATTGTGTTTTTTGAAGGTTCAATGACTTTAAATTGTTTTAAACCCATTTAGTGATATATGTAGAGGGCATATAAGACACAAACTTGTAATTGTATGTGTGAGAGAGAAGTTTTGTGAGAAATCTCGTGCACCAAAAGAGAAGAGAAAAATAACATTATGCAGTCTGACTTTGTTGGCATTTGGAGATCTGAACATGGTTCGATCAGCCTGAAATTTTGACTGGAGTTAGAGGATTCGTCTAGCTACATTCTGTCCAAAGGATATTGAATTCCAACAGTTGGATCGTGAGTTATTGGTTGTCGAACAGACTACTCGTTTTTGTATTTTACACATTTGATATTGTATTGTAATTCTAATGCCTTTGTATTGTGTTATAAGGGCTAGAGATATGTGGTGTGCTATTGTACTATGTATTCTTACTCATTTGGTGGATCTAGGGATCCCGTAGTTTTTTACCTCTTCACATCGAAGGAGTTTTCCACATAAATCTTAGTATTATTTTGTTGTTATTTCTATATTTGATTTTAGTTATTTGTACTCCTAACAGAATCTTGCAATCGGGAGGTTGTTTATTTCCATTGTACTATTGAATTATATTGTTCTTGGTAGTTTCCTCCCATCAGAGTGGTATCAGAGCCAGATTGGTGATTGGTGATTTGCTAGAATTATAGAGGCAAATACTAGTAAGATGATTTCGTTGAATGACATTAATTATCACATTTGGAATGGTAAAATGAACGATATTCTATTTGTGAAAAGTATGCATTTTTCAGTGTTTTCTTCTAATAAGCCAACAACCAAGAAGGATAAAGAATGGAGTTTTGAGCATCAGCAAGTTTGCGGTTTTATCATAATGTGAATGGATGATACAGTTAGGAATCCTATTGAAAACGAAACAAATGCAAAGACACTCTGGAATAAATTTGAAAAGTTGTTTGCTTCCAAGACAGGTAACAACAAGTTGTATTTGTTAAAGCAATTAATTAACTTGAGATATTCTGAGGGTACACCTATTTCTAACCATGCCAATGAGTTTCAAGGTGTATTGAATCAATTATCTAATGTTGATATTATCTTTGAATATGAGATACTTGATTTATGGTTGTTGAATACTTTGTCTGACTCGTGGGAGACATTTCGGGTCTCACACAAAAATTCTACTCCTAATGGTAAGATGTCCTTTGATTATACCAAGAATGAAATTCTGAAAGAAGAATCAGAAAGAGGACTCAAGATTCTTCGTCGCATAATGAGGTCTTAGTTACATAGCAGAGGGGGAGAAATCTGAACAGAGGTCAGGGTAATAAAGGAAAAGGTAGAAGCAAGTCTCAGTTCAAGTATCAGAATGTTAGTGTCACCACGGCCACAAGAAGAGTCACTTCAAGAGTCATTGTTGACAGTTGAAAAACAAGATGAATGAGAACAATAAGAATTCGGATAAGTCTGAAGAAGGCACTGTTGATCGTGTTAATGTTGCAACTACAAATATTGATCTCCTCTCGATGTATGATGAATGTTATATTAATTTGGCCTCTGCATACACGAGCTAGGTAGGTGGCTCAGGTGATGCAGTTCATGTTACTCCCAAGAGGGAATTTTTCAGCACTTGCACTTTAGATGAATTTGGTTTCCAAAGAATGGGAAACAATGCTCTTGCCAAGGTTGTTAGCATAAAATGTTTTTTTTAAGTGGAGAATGGCTCCACTTTGATTCTTAAAGGTGTTAAGCATATTCCTCATGTCTGGTTGAATTTGATTTCTATTGAGTTACTTGACGATGATGGTTATGGTAACAATTTTGTTAATGAAACACGAAAACATAGCAAAGGGTTTTTTATCTTGGATAAAGGTGTGAAATTGAAGGAAAAAATGTATTTATTGCAAGCTTTAATTTCAAGTGACTCGATTAATTTGGTGGAGAATGAATGTCTACTTGAATTATGGCATAAGCGTTTGAGCCATATTAGTGCCAAATGACTTGATAATTTGGTGAAGAAAAATATCCATCCAGGTACTAAGAGTTCAGATTTTGAAAAGTGGTCTCATTGTCTTGAAGGAAACCAGAACAGGGTATCTTTCAAGACTAATCCTCCTCACTGGCAATCAAATTTGTTGGATTTGATTCATTCTGATGTTTGTGGTCTGTTGAAGGTAAGAACCAATGGTGATACTTCTTACTTTGTGATATTTATTGATAATCATTCTAGAAAGCTCTGGGTCTATGTATTGAAGACCAAAAATCAAGTATTTAATAAATTTAAAGAGTTCCAAGGCTTAGTTGAGAGGCAAACTAGAAAGAAGTTGAAGTGCATCAGAACTTATAACGGTGGTGAATATCGTGGACCGTTTAAGGAGTATTGTAGGAAACAAGGGATTAGACACCTGAAGACGCCTCAGTTGAATGGGTTGGCTAAAAGAATGAACAGAACATTGATGGATCGTATAAGATGCATGTTAATGGAGTAGAAGCTTCCACAATCCTTTTAGGGTAAGGCTTTATATACTGCATGTTATGTTATTAATGCGACTCCTACTATTGCTTTGCAGAGTGATGTTCCAGAGAATGTTTGGACTAGAAAAAATACCTCTTAAGATCATTTGAGGGTGTTTGGATGTAAAGCTTATATTCATGCTCCGAAAGATGAGAGATCAAAGTTAGATGCCAAGGTAAAGCAATGCATCTTCATTGGCTATTACCAAGATGAGTTTGGTTACAAAATGTATGATCCAGCTGAGAAGAAGGCCATACAGAGCCGTGATGTAGTATTTTATGTTATTGAGAAGGCAGAGATATCTGATTCTCAAATTCAAGATGATATCGGTGATGGTGATCCAAGTTTTACACCACATTTGGCTACTACATTGATGGTGATATAGTTGAAACTGATTGTAGCATGAAGATTTGTTGATGTTCAGTAAGATGATAGCTTGCATAATCCTACGGATGTTGTTGATGATGATCCACAAGAAGTTGAACTCAGAAGGTCTACCAGGTATAGATAACTGTCTACAAGATATTTTTCAAGTGAGTATGTGCTCTTGACTTACGGGGGAGAGCCCGAATATTTTGAAGAAGTTATGAAAAAATTAGAGAAGCAGGAATGGTTTGATGCAATGAAGGATGAGATGAAATCCCTGACTGATAACCGTACTTTTGAGTTAGTACCATTAAGGGTAAGAGAGCTTTAAAGAATAGGTGGACCTATAGGCTGAAGCAAAAGGAGAATACTTCCAAACCAAGGTATATATTAATTGTTAAAGGTTTCAGTCAAAAAAAGGGGAATCGACTTTGATGAGATTTTTTCACCCGTTGTGAGAATGTCTTCAATCCAGTGCATGTGGAGCTAGCTGCAGGCCTTGACTTAGAGATTGAGTAAATGGATGTTAAAACTGCTTTTCTTCATGATTTGAATGAAGAAATTTATATGGAACTACCGGAATGATTTAGGGTTAAAGGCAAAGAGGATTACGTGTGCAAGTTGAAAAAAAAACTTGTATGGTTTGAAGCAAGCTACGATACAGTAATACAAGAAGTTTGAGTTTGTGATGAGGCAACAAGGTTACGAGAAGATTACTTGTGATCTTTGTTTATTTGTTCAGAAATTCTTCTCTGATGATTTTATTATCTTGTTGCTTTATATTGATGCTTATTATTGGTGAAAGTGCCTCTTGAATTTGCAGGTCGAAGAAGGAACTCAGTAAGTCCTTTGACATAAAGGAATTGGGACCAACAAAGAGAATTCTTGGGATAAGCATTACTCAAAACAAAAAAAGTAAGAAAGTTGTTGTTATCACAAGCAAGGTACATTGAGAAAATATTTGAAAGATATTGAATGGACTAGGCTAAGCCAGTTAGCAATCATTCGGCGACACATATATGGAGTAATAAACAAAATCCCTCTACTGATGAAAAGAATGAAGAAATGAAAATTGTTCCTTATTCTTTTGTTGTTGGTAGTTTGATGTATGCTATGGTATGTAGAAGACCTGATTCAGCTCATGCAGTTTGTGTAGTGAGCAGATTTCTTTCTAAACTAGGAAGAGAGCATTGGAATGCAGGTAAGTGAATTCTGAAATATCTTCGTGGTACTCTAGATTCAAAACTTTGCTTTGAATATGAGGACTTAGTTCTCATGGGTTACACTGATTTTATGACTAGAGCTATTGATACCTTAAGGTCTAGTTCAGGTTTTTTGACTACTTTTGTGGTGGGGTGAGCTGTTTCTTAGCAATCTGGGTTGCATAAATGTGTTTCTCTTTCAAAAACTAAAGCTGAGTTCATAGCCGCTACAGGAGCATGCAAGGAGTTATTGTATTTGATGAGGTTTTTGAAGGAACTTGGTTACTCTCAAGACATATATATTTTACTTTGGGATAGTCAAAGTGTTATACATCTTGGAAAGCATTATACTTTTCATTCCAAGTCAAAAAAATATTAATGTTAGGTATCATTAGATACATAATGTGTTGGATGAGAAGTTGTTGAGCTTGAAAAAGTTCATACATATGATAATGGTACTGATATGATGACAAAGATTCTGCCAAGATGTAAGTTTGAGGTTTGTTGTTTTCTTGTCGGGATGGCAAGACACTCAACATAGTTTGGAGGGGGGATTTGTTGGAATTTAATGGGTTCCCAACTATGTATTTTTGAAGGCCCAGTGACTTTAAATGGCTTTAAGTCCATTTAGTAATATACCTGGAGGGTATATAAGGCATATACTTGTGTTTATATGTGTGAGAGCTAGGTTTTGTGAGAAAACCCGCACCCCCAAAAGAGAAGAGAAAAACAGCACTATGCAATTCTTATTTTGTTGACGTTTGGAGGACTGAACGTGGTCCGATCAGCCTGAAATTTTGACTGGAGTTGAACTCGTCTAGCTTCCTTTTTTTCAAACGATAATGAATACCAACAGTTGGATCTTGAGTTATTGGCTGTCAAAAAGACTGCTCGTTTTTGTGTTTTGCATATTTGATATTGTATTGTGATTTTAGTAGCTTCGTATTGTGTTGGAAGGTCATGACCTATTTATGGTACCATCTAATGAGCATAAATCAGCAGCAACTATTAAAGCAAAGATCACAAATCATGGAGACACAAATCACATAAATTAGCACTTAATTAGCATAGTTACCATTTTCAGATTATTACCTTGTAAGCTTATATATAGCAAAAGAATGATGAAGAAGTGTACGACAGTTTTAATGGAGACAACAATATTTCTTCCAGCTTCTCCTACAAATTGTATGCTATTCACTGTCACACGAGCACTCAGCATATTTTCCTTGTTCTTGAAAATTCATGTGCATCCATGTTTGCACATCATCATGGTATCAGGGCCAGCAAAGGCTTGACTGCCACATCATTCTGCAATCCTCCCTATGCGTTAAGCTACAATCTTAAACCTTCTGTTCCTTCTTCAAACACTCTATGCAAATTCTACCTTTCTCTGCTGTCTAATTCCTTAGCTTTATCTACCTCTATATCACCACTATTCCTATCACTATCTCTGTCAATTTCCTTAGCCTCTGCAAATTTCTATTATTCTCCTATCAAAAATTCTTCTCTGCATCCCTTGTTCTTGCAACTTTTATCACACTTCTAGATTCATCCTCCGTTGAACATGGCACCACCAGAAGCTCCTCAAAACTCATCCTCTATCTCTCTATCATACACTAAATTTGCCCACCTTGTCACTACTAAACTATCCTCCACAAATTACTTATACTGGAGCAATCAGGTTTACCACCTTTTCAAAAACCATGGACTTATTAGTTACATAGATGGATCTTGCCCCTCACCACCTGCTGAAGATCCTACTGATCCTTTAAAAGTTAATCCTGCCTATACAGCTTGGCGCGATGTGGATGATCGACTGTATTCCTTTCTCATCTCTTCACTTACTAATGAGGCTCATGGTGTAGTAATCAACAAGTGTATAACTGCTCGTGTCTGGCTGTGACTCAAAGAAGAGTATACACATTCTGGGCCCTCCACTTAACTGGCCTTGCGCGATGAACTACAGTAACTTCAGAAGAGGAATCTTACCATTCGTGAATTTGCCCAAAAGTTCTTGAGTCTTTATGATCGTCTCACAGCTTTAGGCCGACCAGTGTCTAATCTTGATCAGCTCCATTGGTTCATCAAGGGGCTAGGACCAGACTTCGCAGTCTTCGCTGGATCCTAATTGTCCCAAGTACCCCTTCCAACAGTTCGTGATCTAATTGCAAGCACTGAAACCTTTGAGGCTTTGTATCACAGAACCATTACCCCTCCTGTTGTTGCATTTGCAGCCTCTGTTTCACAGACAAACTCCGTCCCTCTATATTCATCAACAGCAAACTCATCCACTGTTCGTCCTCCTCCACCCACAGTTTTTCCATCACATGTGTCACCTCATACTCCTCTGACAGCGCCACCCTCATTCATACCTCCAGTTCAAATGTACTCTCATCCAAGAGGTCGCGGTCGAGGGCGTGATCCAAGGGGACCTCGATGTCAAATTTGTGGTATATACGGTCATTTTGCAGATAATTGCCAAGGCAGGTACTCGTCTATGACGTTTCCCAGGCAAAATCCTCAAGCAAATCTGGCCGTTGCATTTCCATCTCCGACGGATGGCATCACGTTAGGGCACGAGCCAAATCGACCTGGGAATTTTGTGCCATAGCATTTCCAGAATGAGTTCTCAGGCAAGGATTTTTCACATGGCAATATTGGGCCAATTTATGCTCCTTGTGGATCAACCCAATTCCTAGGCCCAAATCTCGTTCAAACTCCCAGCAACATTCCAAGTGGGCCGAGAATTTCATCTGTCGGGCAGTCCATTTCTGGTGGGCTGCAGAATCCAAATTCTGGTTAGTAGCATCTTTCTGGTGGGCCACAACACTATTTTACTGGGCTGCAACAATTTTCGGGCCAAGGTAATGGACAACCTATATATGCAAACCCTCATAATAATTCGGGTGGATCGACTTATCAACCCGCTGCGCATGCTGCTATGTGGTTTACCGGATCATCTTTCACAGGTGCTCCACCTATTGGTGCTCTCACAAGTCTACCACCTCTTCCTGTCGGGTCCTCTGTGCCACCTCAGCCTTCTCCTTCATCAGACTGGTATATGGATTCTGGCGCATCTGAACACATGACGTCCTCAGTGACTTCTCTTGATCAAGTCAATACTTATACTGGTAAGGCCTGTGTTATTGTTGGCAATGAGGCTCCCTTACCTATTACTCATACTGGTACTGTCTCTTCTGCTTTATCTCTTCCACTATTAGATGTCATAGTTGCTCCCAATCTCACTAAAAATCTACTATCCATCAGCAAATTAACATCAGATTTCTTCATAGTTATTACCTTCATTGATAAAATTTTATCATTCAGAATCGTCACATGGGACAGGTGGTGGCCATCGGCCGACGTGATGGAGGCTTATATGTACTCGAGTGCAGCATCCCAGCATTTGCTTCAACCGTAAGAGCTAGCACTTTACCCAACTCTTTTGAATCCTGGCATGCTAGGCTCGGTCATCCTTCTCCTACTGTATTGTCTTTATTAAGTAATCAAGGACATATTTCCATTTCTTCACTTAAAACTTCTCGTATTTGCACTTCTTGTCAAATGGCTAAAAGTCATTATTTACCTTTTGCGACAAATGATAAAAAGGCATCTCAGCCTCTTGATATGATTCATTGTGATCTTTGGGGTCCATCTCCACTATTATCAAAAATGGGATATCGCTATTATGTTATTTTTGTGGATGATTATTCGTGTTTCACATGGTTCTACCCTCTTAAACACAAATTCGATTTCTTTGATGTGTTTCTTCACCATCATGCCTTTGTGGAAAAACAACTTTCTCGATCCATCAAAATATTTCAGAGTGATGGTGGCACCGAATTCACAAATCATCGCTTTCAAAATCATCTTGCACGGCATGGTATTCATCATCGAATATCATGTCCTTATACAACAACCCAAAATGGTCATGCAGAAAGAAAACATTGTCATATTACAGAAATGAGCCTTACCCTTCTTTTTCACTCCCATACTCCTCTCACCTACTGGGATGATGCGTTCAGTACAGCAGCCTATACTGTCAATTGGTTGCCATCACCCTTACTCTCAGGTAAATCCCCATTTACATTGCTCTATGGTTCTTCTCGGAATTATGTTCATTTTCATCCATTTGGTTGTCGTGTTTTTTCTTACTTACGTGACTATGCCCCAAATAAGTTGACCCCTCAAAGTCTTTCCTGTGTCTTCATGGGTTACAGTACTTCACATAAAGGATTTAAGTGTCTTGATCTCATCACATCTCGCACTTATATTACTCGTCATGCTCGGTTTGACGAAACTTGTTTCCCATTTCATAGCATTACACCACTTACAAATCTTTCAAACATTGATATTTCATTCTTTCTTGATCCATCTTATACTCCTGCCTCCACTCAAACTCCTCTAAACCCAGATAGTCACACTATTACTCCCTGCACCATATGTCCAGCTCAGCACTCCACTACATCACCTGCTCAGCCTCCTAGCTCATATTCCCCACCCATCTCATCAAATTCTTTAACCATCACTACACCAGATCCCTCCTCTAATCCACCAATCTTATCTGAACACCCTTCTACATCTTCATCTCAAACTCCTTCTCATCTGATGATCACTCGCTCCAAGGCTGGTATTTTTCGGCCTCGTGTTATCCCATATATGATTCCTACAAAATTTCTCTCTGCTCTTTTAGCCTCTACTGAACCTCGTGAGTTTCGATCAGCAACTAAAAAACATGCTTGGATTGCTGCTATGGATGAAGAGATTGCTGCTCTTTACAAAAATCAGACATGGAAACTCGTTCCCCGGTCTTCTGGTGTCAATATTGTTGGATCTAAATGGGTCTTTCGCACAAAGTATCTCTCAGATGGTTCTGTTGAACGTCTTAAAGCTCGACTTGTTGCTCGTGGTTTCACTCAAATTCCTGGTCTTCGATTACTTTGATACCTTTAGTCCTGTGGTGAAAGCTACGATTGTTCGCACTGTTATCGCCATTCCTGTTTCTCGTGGATGGTCCCTTCGTCAATTAGATATAAAAAATGCCTTCTTAAATGAGTATTTATCTGAAGATGTATACATGGAACAACCTCCGGGCTATACAAATCCCATGTATCCTGACCATGTTTGTCACCTCAAGAAGGCCATTTATGGTCTTAAACAAGCGTCTCGAGCCTGATTTGATCGTTTTAGTGCTTTTCTTGGCACCCTTGGATTTATTTGTAGTCAGGCTGATACCTCTCTATTTATCTTTACTAGCAACACAGATACAATTTATCTTCTTCTCTATGTGAATGATATCATTATTACAGGAAGCAACTCTTCTCTTCTTGATCAACTTATTGGTAGTATGCATGCCGAGTTTGCTCTCAAAGATCTTGGCTTTCTCACCTATTTTCTTGGGATTGAAGCCCCTCCTATAAAAAAATGGTCTTTTTCTCAGTCAATTAAAATATGCTCGTGACATTCTTGCTCGTGCACAACTCTTGGATAGCAAGCCTGTTAGTACACCGATGGTTGTATCACAGTATTTATCTTCCGCTGGAGATCCTCTTGCTGATCCAACTATGTATCAATCTCTTGTCGGCGCTCTGCAGTATTTGACTATTACTCGTCCGGATCTCACTTATGCAGTCAATTCTGTCAGTCAATACATGCATGCTCCTACTGACTTTCATTTTCAGGCTGTCAAGCGTATCTTAGGATATGTATGTGACACTCTTACTATGGGTCTTCATTTCACCGCCCCATCAGATTCTGGTTCCATTATTGCTTATTCTGATGCTGATTGGGCAGGATGCCCCGACACTCGACGCTCCACATCTGGATATGCTATATTTCTTGGGTCTAACCTTATTTCATGGAGTGCTAAGAAACAACCCACTGTCTCTCGATCTAGTTGTGAGTCAGAATATCGTGCTCTTGCCACCACTGCTGCTGAGGTCCTCTGGCTTCGTCACTTATTACATGACCTTGGAGTTCCTTTAACTCATCCACCTGTGCTTCTCTGTGATAACAAGAGCGCTATATTTTTTAGCAAAAATCCTGTAGTTCACAAGCGTGCTAAACATGTTGAACTTGACTACCACTTTATTCGTGAGCAAGTTTGTGCTCGTACTCTTACAACTCAGTTTGTCCCTTCTGGGTTTCAGATTGCTGACTTATTCACTAGGAGTCTTTCTCGAGAAGTTTTTGAGTTCTTTCAATCCAAGCTTCACGTGGTATTTCATCCCTCGCTCAGCTTGTGGGGGGTGTTGACTCACAAGATGCTAAACAGGATTTCCAAGATAAGCATCAATCAACAGCTATTGTTGACTCACAAGATGCTAAACAGGATTTCAAAGATACACATCAATCAGCAGCCTCTAATGAGCGTCAATCATCAGCAAATATTAAAGGAAGATCACAAATTAAGGAGACACAAATTACATCAATCACGGAAATCAGCACTAAATTAGCACAGTTACCATTTTCAGATTATTACCTTGTAAAGCTTATATATATCAAACGAATGATGAAGAAATGTAAGACAGTTTTCAATGGAGATTAAAATGTTTCTTCCAACTTCTCCTATAAACATTATACTGTCCACTGTCACACGAGCACACAACATCAAATTCATCAAAGAAATCCAGATGCGTCCTTGTTTGCATCTCATCAGTAATCGTAAATTTTCTTGCAAGTCACTCTCAATTTCATTCTGGACTCCGACCAAGCAGCTAGCACCGGACTGAAATACCAGCCTGCCACACAAAGAAGACTCAAGCGTGAGTGAAGCAAAGCTCATTTTAGTGAGATTTCTAGATATGAGAACGTTTACTGAGAATAGAATACTACTGGTAGGTTTATTAACAAAAAACTCTGCATTTATTCAGACTCCTTCAGCGAGGCATTTCATCAAGCATGTAGTTCGCTGACGTTTCTGGATACAACTGAAATTGATAGCCGGTAACTAAAAGATACCAAGAAATCAGAGAACCGTGAGAATTGCGAAATTCAGGTACTGTTACCTGCCCAAACTTCCTTTGTTAGTTCTCTTGAAAGAGTTAGTCCCAGAGCTCTCTTTTTGAATCTGAACAAACAGACAACCAGCAACGTAACACAATAATCAGTGAAATCTGCTGGGTAAGAAAAAATTTCCGAGACCCACCTGGTGTTAATAAAATAAGATATAATCAGTGAATCTGAACAACACAGACAACCAGCAACTTAACACATTAACTTTTTTGTAGTTTTGCAATCAATTTCTCCAATTTCAATCGAACAGAAAATACTGCCGACATTGATGTTTACTGATGTTAATAAAATAAGATATAATCCTCAAGCTCCCGTTTTTATGTTCATCAGAATGTACTCTTCGGATGGAAATCTAACAATAAAGGGTAGCAAAAATTTCGACTGATTTTGTCTTCTATTCTAAGAAATTATGTGCTGAATTTGAAACTTTTTTTCTTCATTTATTCCCTTGTATAACTGCGAGCTGATGCTATCATATGTTAATGCTTCTGTTTCACTTAAGAAAGGAGGATAATATAGATGCATGTCGCTTTGACTGAATGTTTGTAAATATTTTGGAATTTGGACCGATGCCCCTGTAATATAAAGTAGCTTATCCAAAATAAATACTTACGCTCATGCTTTCCCCAAGAAGCGGTCCTATTTTTTTTAATAAAATTTTTATTTTTCATTGGCATTCTTAAATGCCAAATCAAATACAAAAATTTCAAGTATGAAAGATCCCTCCAACTTCGCAATCGTTCTATCCGGCCTGGTTTTTATGGTAGTTTGTTGTTTAGATAACCACAATGAAGATTGATTAGTAAGGATCATAAGTTGAAGCTCCATTGAAAAATATCTGTTGACCTAGGATGTATTGACTGCTGAGCTATCCTGACTTCAGGCCTAGGTAGTCTTTGTCTATGCCACACGTCTCTGCCTTCGTCTGAGGTATGGCAAATTTCATTTTTTCAGCCTCATTTTTCATGTAAAATTCTCTTAGCCTCGATCCTTATTTTACAAGAGAGCCCGCTATACTATTTGCTTCCCGAAACTGGTGTATCACTCCTATATGTAGGCTCATCATCATAAGAATAAGATCATCCCAATAGTCCGAGAAGTGCCACATATCATACTTGTTTTGTTCAATCCATTTACACAATAGCATGTAATCCGTTTCGATGATGATGTTGTTTCATCATTGCTCCCTGCACAGCTTTATCCCTTCTGATATCGGTCGTAGATCCATACCATTTTTTGTTCCAATTCCAAAATATAGTGAGAAAGCTGCCAAAAAGAATTATTTTCATCTCAAACGATTTCGTCTTCTCTCAACAATCCTGGATTCCCTACACAATTTCCATCACAGGTGAGCTTCTTCCATCCTGGTAGGGATGGGGACCACGAAACAAGTTGGATCCTGTCTTTAGGAGGCAACTGGTGTGGATGTTCAAATGAGCTAGTATATTCTTGTCCATCACCTACATTTTTAAACATATGTCAGCACAATTTGTAATTTCAATAATGAGATAACGAACTTGTTGCCATGTTTCATCAATGGATAGTCATGTGCTGTAGAACTGAGCTTTTCATCTTTGCAACCACAAGCACCATGTGATGATGGCAGAGATTATACTCACCAAAAAACCTGACAGACTCGCCTTTTTAGCATATGAGAACCAGAAGTGGATTTTACCTTTCTAGGCCCGTATATTGTGACTTGGAATTCCAATCAGTTGTCTTACTCTTAGGCATAGTTCTTCTTCCAAAGGGTTGTGTACCAAAATGTGGTCATCGGATTCCTATTTTCTCAGGGAACAACAATCTCACACGAAAGCCAACTGAATACCCCTTCATTGTATATTTTCGTCCACTGGGAGAAATTTCTTCCAAACTCCCAATCACATAAGGTGATCCTAGGTTGTAGGGCTCGAATCCAAATATGCTCTATACCCAACTGAATGGGTTCTCTAGCTTGTATTACCTCACAAGTCGACCTCATATTGAATTTCCTTTCGGTATCTAGCATCCATACGATAATGTTACTCCCTCTCTCGGCATGATTATCCGGGATTCTTTTTCATAAATTTCCTCATCGAACAAACCAAATCCTGAAGCTATTCCAGATTCCAGTTGTTTAGTTGCCATAAGTCCAACACCTTTGCCTCTTTGTTTGTCACCTATGAAATGCACAACCAAGGGACCAGAGCTAAGCCATTTATAAAACTAGAATGATGAATTGCCTTTCCACATGGTATTCTTGATGTTTTTCACCACTTTCGTTCTCATGCCCATTGTGTACAAAACTGTTGTTAGTGTTATGTCCTAAGGCCAATCAACTTAGGCCTATGTATTAACACTACTGTTGTTAGTATTATGTCCTAAGGCCAATCAACTTAGGCCTATGTATTAACACTTTAATGTTGTATATATGATTGTAGCAACCTTCAC
>JAOWBN010193503.1:0-15457 GCA_028565015.1 Pinguicula moranensis
AGATGTCATTAAGCTAGCAAGCAAGCTCTTACCATCAACAGGATCATCACCCGACATGTAAGCTGATCAGTATTTGTTCCTTTGTTTGATGAACTGAAAAAAAAAATGGTATCTTGATTTCTTTTTCTAATTTGTGTGATTCATTCAGGTTGGATGATGATAGTGTATACCAACAGAGGATAAGCAACGCCAAGCTGTGCAAGATCATGCTACATGAGAATGGCCCAACTGGACAAACAGTGGCCCACTGAGAAGACTACACAGGCATAAAATTGTTTCAAGGTAATATGGATTAGGATGGATAAATTATTGATAGATAGTGGTCACAAAAAATATGCTCTTTATTTGTTGCTTTTTCTCTACTCTGTATGTTTTCTGCCACGACGCATTAGTTGGAAAGGAATGGAATGTTCGGTGAAATGGAACAGAATGCTCCAACTTGACTTTTAGGTACAATTTGGTTGGGGCTGTATGTATAGTTTACACAGTGAATGATTCTTTTTCTGTATCCCTTGGAGCTGGATGGTATTATGGGACTATATCTTATTCTTATTAAAATCAACTTGCAACAAGTGTCACAGCAATCTCTCTCATTGCCTGATGAATTGTTCTCAAAATTGCCAAGCAAAATAAAAATAAACTCATCTTAATCCATCTGATTTCCCCAAGTAGGAACTCGAACACAAAACAAAATAAAAATGGTGAGGGCAATTTTGCAGCTTGCACGATAAACAATTGTTTGTCTACGCGCCACGTTATGAGTATGTTTTGAGTCCAAATTTTCTTATATAATGAAATAGCTTAAACTCAATACATCGATATAATAAATATTGGATCACAACGGAGATAACCTTTCATATAATTACAAACGGGAAGTTTTATACATCTGACCATCTAAGATCTAACCCCTCAATTAATTAAGAATACATTGATACATGGTTAAACTAACTTTTAATCTTTGAACTTTCTTTCACTCAAGTTCATCTTTTTTGCCTCTGAACTCAAGACTCTTATAATAAATATACTCGTTGCTTTGGAAAGCCAACCTGCTCCAAGGTTGACCAGTTCCAAGTGAATCTTATCCAGCAGAGATTAAAGTATGGTAAATAGTACTTCTCGCAAAAGAGTTGACTAAATTGAGCTGTCAAATTTGAAAAGGATGCAAATATGCAATCAGACATATCTCCTTCTTTATAGATACTGGTCAAGCAAAGTTGCATTGACTCCGCAATTCAGTCCACCATTTATCATTGTCAAAATAATGACTCTTTAGTTATCAGTCCTCGTTTACTAGTAATTCCGTCTTGGGAATTAACTGTGGATTATTATCGGGATTGCACACCAAATGATGGGATTGTGATGGAAGTAGAATTGGACCAAAAAAATAATTACACGTTTACTAAACATAGCATCAAATGAGAATTGAACCATCCAATTTTAAAAAAGTAAGAAAATTTCATTTTTGTCCCTAATTACACGTTTATTAAAAAAGTAACACTCAGAATACACGTTCCTCTGTTTGCACCTCAATTTGGTCCAACAACCATACTTGATAACCTGGGGGGAGAAGTATCCTGAGCTGAATTGCAATACGAACAAAATATGAACAAAGAAGAAGCTGTCAAAGAATCAGATTTTACACTACCATAACAAATGCAGATATTTTCGACATTGCTTCTTATAGGATTGAATCAATGTGAGAGGCATAATTTTCGAGTTATTTCACATATGGGTATAGCCTCCTCTCCTCATAAGAAGCTTTCATGGGAATACAGGAGCTCTACATGATACCCCTGTAACATAACTGCTTTGACTGATTGTTCTACTAGCAAAAACTAGTAGATCAATATTTACCCACCAATTATATCAACGAAATAATTAGCAAATTACCCCACATTTCAAATTATAATCTTTTTGGAACTGACATATTCTGGCAAACATATGGTAGCACAGCAGTAATATTCTCAATCCAAGCCGGGTCCGACCCGGCCGGCCCCCTACCTTCCCCATTGAGTGCTGTGATCACACGCCTATCTTTCCCTAATAAGTACAAGTTATATACCTATGGTACAGTAAGTTGAGTTGAAATTACAGAGCACAATACTTTCTTAATCCATCAGTTTCCAATAAATACATGTACAAGATCTTTGGTTCAACTTTTTACGTATGTACAAGTGATTTCGCTTTATATATATATATATTTTAGGGACTTGATTTCTCTATTATATCCATTGCAAATGAACTTGGAAGGGCCCTGATTATTTCATCTTGTGTTTACTAAACGTATTGGGAATTTGAACTTCTAGAGCCCTTGAACAAGATTAAATATAAAAGCCATGTTATTGGATTGTTTTGTACCACTTAATTTTAAGATTATTTTTTCATTCTTTTTTTAAATTATTTTATAAATAATATTTTAAAACTCAACTTCTGCTTCTACTTCTTTTTTTCCAACCAAAACTCATTTTTTTAGAAATAGGTTGTTACTTTTTTTCTACTTTTACTTTTAATGACAATTTTTTAAATAAATTAAACTTATTTTACCAAATTTAACTACAAACACTATTTAATAAATTTACAAAATTTGATTATAAACACTTTTTTCAATAACTTTTTCAATTTTTTTTATACTTTTATCAAATACTCAAAAAATACAAAATTAAAAAGAGAAGTAGAATCAAAGTGATAAGTAAAAGAAGAAAATCCCTATAGGTACAATATAAGCCTTATATTTTCGGTTATTTCTTAATTGTACGATAATACCAAATTTAATATTTTCCTATTGTGATTAAACAAATTTGTTTTTCTCATATTCTCTTTTGACATTTCTAGAAACTACAGTCTACAGCAAGATCTGATTTTTAGGTGATTTGAAGAAGAAGAATGACAGATGACTCAGTCGGACTTTGGGTTGAACCGGATAGTTGGGCCCAAACCCGGAGAAGAGAATTGTATCGGGCCCAAGTGAACGAAAGAAAAACAAAAATATGGGAAAAAAATCGTGGCGAATGGTGAGCTTCAGGAAGCTGAAGTTTACGAGCTTTACTTTATCCCCTTCCGCGCTGAATTCTCAGGAAAAAAAATCTCAGGATTTTTCTCTAGTCTATGCCACAAATTCTCAGCAATCTTCTCATTTCTTTCATGAAATGAATATCTATCTAAACCCCACAATTCACATCGTATGGACGCCGAGCATAAAGCCACTTGCAAGGTAACTTCAGAGATTCTTGATTTTTGGTTTTTTGGGTTCTGGTCATTAAAAGATCGAGTTTTTGCAATACCCGTGTTTCCCATTTCAGCAATTGTTCTCCGAAGAAATGGATTTGGTTTTTTCAAAGTTTTCTTGTTTAGCCTTGTTCCTGTAGCCCACAAGGATAATCGTAGTATTGTTGGGCCATTTTATTACCATCTGGATATGCATTCTTTTAGATAATCTTCTCGGGTATAAATGTTTCTTTTTGTCTTCTCATTAGTATTGGAGAACAATTAAAACGAAGAATGTGTAGATTGCTATTTGAAATTACGTGCAACTAAGTAGTTAGTTAAACTAACCTGAGCCATCTTTATTGCTTTAGGATTACTACAAGGTGTTGGGTGTAGGTTATGACGCGACTGACGAGCAGATACGATTGTGTTATCGGAAGCTCGCATTGGTTGGATTTTTTTTGTCTTCTGGAGCAGTTAACGTTATGGCTAATTTGAGTTAATTTAACTGCCCCCTGTCCCCATTGGTGTTCACGTGGAGTGGTTGGATTGATGAGGGTGCTGAATCAGGGTTTCCCATTTCTTTTCATTTGCAGAAGTGGCATCCGGACAAACATAAGGATGATGCTGCGGTAACTGCAAAATTTCAAGAGATTAATGAAGCTTATACTGGTGAGTCCTTATCCAAGCATATTGTTTTTTGTATTTTTTATTTCATCAGAAATGCCTGCTTATAAAATGATTATTTTGCGAACTATGCATGTTGTTCTTGTTACAGCCTCATTTATCTCATATCTGGGTGATGAAAGCTTCATTTTGAAATAATATGGAACCTGGCAACGAAATTCAGTTGCCTTTGCATCTAACGCAACATTCAAATACGTCTCTCAACAGTGAACTTTTCATCTTCTTTCTTACATCCTAAGCAGAAGTAGGAAGTGCTAAGTTATGTTGTGTGTAATTTGTCTTCCAAATCTAAAATCAAAGACTATGTGTTGATGTTGGTTGGTTATGTTTTGCATCACCTGAGAGAAAAGTGATCTCTACTGGTCTGCCAGCAAAGAAGATTTAGAAAAAACCTTTCTCTTTGCATCTTTAAGTGTATGCTTATTTGCATATCTGTGAGCTGGGTGGCCATCTGTTGCTTCTTGAGCTAATGAGAGCAGATGGTGCATAATGCATGGTGAAGTTGACTGGACCTGAAAAGATTTTGAAAAAGATTGCTTTTTGGTCTCATAGATAATAATAATAATAATAATAATAATAATAATAATAATTTTATGTGGCCGGGCTTGCAGAGATGATCAGTCATCTTCTTGAGGCTTATGCCTGCCATAACTAATACCACTCTTCATATTTAAATGTGCAATGATCCTTCTTTTCTGAGAAATATGCATTGTTCATGCTGTTCCAACTTTTCCTCGTAGTTTTGAGTGATCCTGGCAAAAGACTTGAGTATGATCTGAAAGGGAATTTTGAGATTGACAAATATACTCTGCGGGTAAGTGCTTGTATTATATCATCTTATAGATCTATGTATCCTCCTCCTTTCAAAGGATCTTACTAAACACACCTTTATTGGCGCATCATACTTCTAACTTTTCTTCTTTTCCATATAACAGGAATACTTGTCGAGATATAAAGGAATGATACTAACCTGTAACGGGCTTGGCATTAATCACACATCGATTTGGTATGTTCAGCCTACCTGCCAATTACCGTGAAAGTAGGCTGTTGCAATTTGGACTATGACCCTTAGTAATAGTCGGACTTTGAATTTGGTTTCAATGCTTATTAAATGGAACAATATTTAGACAGATCTAAACCAAATCAAAACTCATAAGGGTGTAATTGTCTTAAGCATCTGATATTTCTCACCATTGGCTACTTACTGTGCTGGAAGTATGGATGTATTATAAACATGTCATAATCCTCTAGTAGTATGAGTGATTCCAATTAACTCTTCATTTGTTTATACTTGGAACCAATCGAAATTGGCTTGCTCTTGATTCAAGATATTCTGTAGAAAGATCAACAAAGACGTGTTGTTGTGCTGTGTTTCTTTGATCTTAGTGCAACAACGAGCAAGTTGCCAGTGATCCCAGTCCCTTAGCCACCTCAAATAATTGAGAAATAATTGTTTGGATGGCAGTAGAAGTAAAACGAAAAGGGCAACTAGAATATCTTGAAGGCTATGTCCAATGTAGCCTGATTGTGCATAAATCTCTCGTGTAGTTTGTGCTCTTTGAATATTGATCTATGAAGCTTACCATTAATTTTTCATTGAAATCTTGCATTTTTCTGGTTCTGCAGGTCACAGCCACTGACGGAACTTAATGATGTGAAAGATAAATAAGGATTGTGGACTGATATCATTTTATTTGTCAACCCCTCCACCAATCATTATTTTCTTGGAGCATACCTCCAGATTTGTTTGTAATTTTGTATCAATGCTGTTGCACAAAAGATGCAAGGTACACAGTAGAGTTGTGATTTTCACTGGATACAGATCATTGACAACACTGTAAATGTTTTCAAGTTACAGGCGTATATACAATGTACCACTATCAGCAAGCTGCAAGTACCAACTAAGCTTGTATTTGATATATACATTGGTGTAACTAAGAACGTTAGATTTGATATATACACGTGCTGCACAATAAACAATCAATAAGTATCCATACAAAATGGAAGAAAAAAAAGAAAGAATCAAAACTGAGGTTCTCATGAAGTAGGAGTTATCCCCAATTCAAAAGACTATACTATCTATGAAGTGATACTAGTAACTGGAAATTTGATCAGAACCTACATCAGACCACATTGTGGAGCTCTTCTCATGATGGAGTGCAAAGGACTCAGCTAACTGAGAAGCATCCTTTACTCCCAGTCTAGTTCCTTGTTGTGAAACAACTGTGGCTGCAACCTTAGCAGCTAATGTGCCCATATCTCTTAAATCAGAGGTGCCGTGTAGTAAGCCATACAATATGCCTGATGCATATGCATCACCGGCTCCACAACTATCCACTGGGACACAGGGCGATGGAGGGATGAAAATAGACTCTCCTTTCATCCCTATGTAGGAGCCCTTAGGGCCGTCTGTTACTGAGACAAATGGAACAAAATGGCTCAGGTATCTTGTGGCGGAAACAGGGCTCTCTTCCGTTGAAAAATGACAAAATTTTCTGGCTTCATCACTGTTTGCAAAGACGATGTCTGCATAATTCAACATGATATCCCTGTGAGAGGGAAAAAATAATCTGTCAGACCAAATGAACAGGAATCAAGCAGATAAGTTTCCTTTTAACTTCCAAAAGGCAGGCGTAATAGTAGCATAGAGTCAATAATTCTAGTACAGCCGTATCTTCCAAGAGAAACATGCACATCTGTTGAAAGAGCAAAGATTGTTAGATCCCTTCAAATGAGAAGCCGTGGAGAGATCTACAAGATTCAGACAAAATGCAGTTGTCTCAACTCTCAACTTCGATAGAGCCAAAAGTTTAATTATTGTCCAGGATATTCAAGTGCTTAATTTGACGGCAGAACTCCCATACTCCTAGTAAGTGAAAAGAAAGATTTATTTGCATTCAGGAATATTTACCAGAAATCATCATAGTGTCTCTCAATACAACTGACATCTGACGCGGTAATGGCAACCAAAGCACCACATCTGTGGGCCTCTTCACATGCCATAGCAATGGTTTTTATTGTGTCAGGAAATTCAAATAAGTATCCTTCCACAACTAATATGCTTGTTTTGGATATCAACTTGGCCAAACATGGATCATAGTTTACCCTTGCAGATGTTCCCTGGTTTCATCAAATGGAGCAACTTGTGAGCAATTCATGAAACTATACAACCTCTTAAAAGTTCTAGAAATTGAAAATGTAGCTATGCATGCTTAACTTTGATAAATTATATTATTTTGCATATGATCCATCACCCATTCAACTCTGGAAAAGAGTAGCTCATGAATATATGAGACTAAATTCAGAATATCAAGCGATTAAACCTATTTGCTGAATCATTTTACAGCTCGTGGAATTCTGAGGAAAGTTCAAGACTTATCACATTGTTGAACAGCTTTCAGCCACAGACTTGACCACCAAATTACCTTCTACTACGATCCTGACATGGTCCAGAACTACTTCTGCTTGCACCATCTTTTCTGTAGGTTTGAAAGATAATACACCTAATTTCTAGTTTCAAATGTGAAATATATACACACGAATGAGTTATTGTGTAACCAAGCAATAGACTTGGCAGCATCTTAACCCTCGGCGTTCCTTGCTTCACACGATTCCTACTCAAGTTGGCAAATTCCCTGTCTTTTATTTACTGCTGAAGAAATTTAATTGATTACCCACACTGTTAAATGCTAATTACAGCAGGTTCCTGCAAACAAGTCTTCTATGCACTTTGTCTTCACGATATCCACAAAAGACAACGTATGCTTATTGCACCCAATGAGTTTCTTAATGGTGTTTTATATTTTGAGAACGTGGAACGAATTAACCACATGAGCGGCCAGTTTGTCAAGACCTCTAATTCCAGATGACCAAGGATTATTATCCAAAAAACATGCGAAATAACAACATTTGGAAGAGCATTTGCCAATACCACAGTGGAAGACTACGAGATATTTTGACCATGAATGTGAATTTCAAGAGTAAAATCAAGCAACATTCTGAACAAGTCAAGGTCAGTCCATAAGAAAAGAAACACTGACCCCGTAAGCTAGCATTGTTCTTTGGGCATCCGGAGTTGTGAGAACAATCACAGTTCCTGTTGTCCCATCCCTCACAGGTTCTGAAAGGAAGTTGACATTTGCTCGATGTAGCTTGGATCTATGTCAAAGATTCACAAAGTAAGTTTCACAGGTAAACAACGAAGTAATCCACAAAATAATGCGTGTAAAGCAAACAGTGTGTTTATTGGATAGCAAGAATACCAAAACAGGGCAAAGAAGACCTACAGGCAAATCCATATACTGAATAACAAAAATACCATCTTCAGAGTACAAAAGAATGGAATAGAAAGTCTACCGGTAGAATCCACCCAAGGGATCACTTCCAAGACTGCCTGCCATGGCAACATTCAGTGAAGGTCCTGCAATATTTTGACCGCCAAGCCTTGCCAAGGCAACCAATGTGTTAGACAGAGAGCCACCAGCAGCAGCTTTAAAGCTGCATCCGTCCATAGCCCTCAAAACTCTACCCCTCTCTTCATGGTTCACTACTTTCCTAGTACCCTTTACCAATCCAAGGTTATGAAGAAATTCATCATCGACCATGCCAGAAAAATCGACCTGCAATCAACAATTTTCTTTTCCCATTTAATATAAATCAACAAAATAAAGAAATAGGACATAATGCAAATTAGAAGAATTAGTGTGTTAGAACCCAAAAGGATATAGCACGACCGAAGGATACATTTCCAAACCATGAGTAAATCATACATTTTCAAAACAGGAAATACCATAGCTTGGCCGAGGCCCAAGACATGCCATCTGTCCGGTAAGGAATCAGAAGATTGTTCTTCCTCGTTGTCCTGCTCTTGATGGGCATCCTCATCGTCGGAATCAGACATGCCTAAGTCGTTCGTTGCAGAGCTAGAACGACTACTATCCCCATTGTTATCACTAGACATAGAAGAAAAACTGGAAACCGAATTGATTGAAAGAGAACATCTGGGAGAATAAATAGGAGCCCAATTGCGGTTAAAAATGGGGGACGAATATAGGGTGATGGAGGTAGAAGAAAGTTCGGAAATTGAGAGAAGCGGGAGAAGTTTTCTGAATGGAACGGAAGCAGAGGATAATGGGCGGGAAATTAGAGAGAAAGACATAAAGAAGGTGCTTCGGTAACGATTGGTTAAGGTTCAAGATTGCTGCCTTGTAATGCACATCGGAGAGTGGAGACACGCAGAGCAACTCCGCCGTTTGCTCGGCGGCAACCACCACTGGGTTGCTGACTTGCTGGATGAATGGCTACTGTTGGTTGTTAATCTTCCCTCTCCCCTCCGCTCCGGCTATCCCGCAATTTTTAATTATATATATATATATATTTATATATATATTGATCTAAAACAAGAAATATATTTCGTTTTACTTGACCTCTTATTTTTTTTTTAAATTTAATAAAAAAAATTAAAAAAATTATTAAATAATATTTACAATTAAAATTTATAAATATTTATAATTAAATTTGATAAATAATTTTAATTTATTTAAAAATTATTATTAAAAATATAAAAAAACCTCCTAACTATTTTTAAAAAAAATTGACGATAAAAAAATAAAAAAAAATAATGAAATTTAAAATATTATTTTTTAAAACTATTTAAAAAATAAAAATAAAAATAATAATAATACAAAATAGACACTAAATGGGCCTGGGAAGATAAAACCCAAAACGCCCAGCCCAAAAGTTGTCCACTTTAGATTTTCCTCGCGCTTGTTATTTATTTAATTAATTCGGTAAGGGTAAATTAGTCTTTTTGTTTTTCCATTTCTTTCCGTGTTGGGATTATTATTAGTCTCGCTGATCTTGCCGAGTCTAAGATGTTCTTGGTACCAATTGAAAATTTCTTTTGGAGAGAAGAGTGCCATCTTTCTCAAAGGAAAAACGAAGAACTCAGAATTCTCCTGGATGAATATCACCAAGATTTCTTCTTTTGCCAATTAGAATTTGATCCTCTAGCTCTCAAATTCAATTGCGGTCGGAAATTTTTGATTTTATGTGACTGAAGCACCAGCCTGGATCGACTGGCTGACTCAGACTTCGTCTGCTTCCCCTTTTCTCTGGTGGTATCTGGTTAAGTCTTCTGCGGCGTTTTGTGTTTAATGGGTTCGATTTTGATTCGTTGAGCCGCTTGTCTGGTGAATGAGGATGGGATTACAATCTTCTGGTGAATTCATTGAATTTACTGGAGGATTGAATCATCCCTCTGGTTGACAATCCAGTATCTGAGTTTCAACGCCGGAAATTTTAGTCATTTTTATTGTATGTTTGTTTATTACCCGGAACAGAGAGCAAGGCAGGGGTTACTGTGGGCTTAGTGGGGGTTATGGAAGAGGTCTGTACCAGTAGGAGAGTAAAGGAATCATTACCCATTGAATCAGATGACAACGCCAGCTCAACATCATCTACTTCGACATCGATGCTCATATCCTGGCGACCGAGGCATCTTGCATTCCATCCTTATTCGCCAATTCCAGAAACTAATCTAAAGCCCCAACCTTTGAGAGTTGTTGTCAGAAGGCCGGTGGGTGATTTTTGTTTGTTTTCTTTCACTGCACTTGCATGTTAGTTTTGTAGCATATGATCAGTCGGAATCACTTAAACCAATACAAAGACAACCTCTGTGTGTCAACAGGTTCATTTTACGCCAATGCCACTCAATATTGAAACTTATATCAATGTCTAGTATCTACTAGGATAAACAAAGATTTGAGCGCAAAATTTTGGTGAGGAAGCAACTGCTTATGAAGGACCCTAACACGCAGAGATACCGGCATAATGAGGAAGTAAAGTTGATTATGAGGAGGTTTCAAAGATGACAGTTATCTTTGATTGACAGGCCGTGACTTTGAGATTGGAAAAAAATCATTTACTCTACTGATTGAGGAATCAGGGTGGTGAAAAATAGCATGAGTTCATTCTGAAATTTTCTTTCTAACCTTTTAACTCACAGTAATGTTTCTATGTCCTTTACTGATCATAATGAATTTGGATATAAAGACTTCCCATAAGATGCAACTTGAAGTAGATGAATGGTTTCAGTAATCACACGGATAAAGTCTCAGTTTGTCTGACTGAATGGATGGAAGTGTCATAGAGGGGTCTATTTTTTGGGATATGTAGAAGCAGGTTCAACTATCTGACTGTTATTATCTGATTCGGCATTCATTTTCCCTTGTAAATATTGGAAAAAAATTAGCCCAACAATTTTTCTCGCACTTATCCTAGGGCAACTTGGAAATTACGAGTCTCTGTGGAACCCTATGCATGCTGGTGTCTGGGTTATCTTAACTTCCTTCAACAGAAATTACACTATTCAGAAATTAAAAACGCAGGTGAAGAATGACTAATTTATTTAGTTTTCTTTCTTTGTTGAAAACAACTCCTGTATACATGAGTTGGATCTTCAGTGTTTGTTTATCCCGTCAAGCATTGATGAAATGGCTGTAGACCTCGAGTTGTTATATTATTCTCCTTTACTTTGTGATTCTTATTATCCATGTCACCATGTCCTTGCAAGTATTCAGTTAGTTCTTGAAGTATTTGGTGAGCTTGTGGATCCTGATTGAGATGTCGTGTTTATTCTTTTATATATATATATATATATATTCATTCCTTTTAATGTTGCAGTTGGTTGCTCGTTTGACGAAGGACATTGTTGAAATATACCAACGATGTGATCCTCAATTCCGTTATTCAGAAGAATACAATCCAAAGGGGTTCTTGACATCACCATCTGTTGGACTGCTGAATGATGGTTTTGATAATGCAAAGTCAGACCTTATTCTCTCTGTAAATTATTCATTGGTTAACTCAGAGAAAAAGCGAAGGTATGTTCTGGCTATAATGACCCTTGTTTCTGGCTAAACCCTTAAATGTATAAAATAACCTCAAATAAACTATGGGGTGGAGCAGGTTTCCATCGCAGGTCTAACCCCATGTATTATGGAAAAGGACCTTTATGTTTCGAACTTTCTTTTACTTTCTTTGACAAGTCAAAGAAGTTATTGTGTGTCATCTGCCTTATTTCTCTGATTCTCCTTGCTATTCTCCTCGTCTGTGCTGTTTGAATGTAATTATTGCGTTAAATGCTATGAAACAAAATTTGCTTTTTTCTTTCCCCAGGTACATTGTCAAGGGAGTTCTGGGTCAGGGAACATTTGGTCAGGTTGCTAAATGCTGGCTTGCAGAAACAAAAACTTTTGTTGCTGTGAAGATAATCAAGAATTCACCTGCTTATTACCAACAGGCAGTTGTTGAAGTTTCTATTCTATCAAAAGTAAAATCCTTAAGTTGGAGTCTCCTTTTATCTTATCTTTTTTGAAGACAAAAGTTCCTGAAAGTTCAGTCATCTGTGTCTTCCTTGCCTAGTTAAATGAGACGTTTGATCCTGAGGATAAGCATCATATCGTTCGGATGTATGATTATTTTAAGTATCAAAATCACTTGTGCATCGTCTTTGAGCTGCTTGATACTAACCTGTAAGTGCTGATCCAAGAAGCTATTAGTATTTAGCAAACCTATGTTACTTAGCACCTGGATGCTCAATTGCATTTTGTTAAAACATGTATCAGGTATGAGCTCATAAAGTTGACTCATTTTAGGGGCCTATCTTTGAGCATTGTGCAGCTATTCTCAAAGCAGGTGGCATTTTTTATTGCATCAGATTAATGTTGATTTGAGAAAGTTCATCCATTGGATGTGGAATGTTTTTCTGTGCTTGGCTTATAAGATTGATTTCTATGCTACATAGATATTACGTGGGTTGACTCTGATGAAAGATGCTTCTATAATCCATTGTGACCTAAAGCCTGAAAACATTATGCTATCCACAAGGTTAGAATCTCCTTGCTTAAATTTAATAGTTTTTATCCCTTTTTGATCATCAACATCTGTAACTCTCATCCAATTGACAGTGTGAAGCCAGCAGAAATCAAAATCATTGACTTTGGGTCAGCCTGTATGGAGCATCATACCGTTTATTCTTACATACAGGTAAAAAACTTGAATTTTCCAAAACCATAGAAGTTTCAATACAGAGATGGTTATCACTCTTTTTTGTTTCTCGTGCAGAGTCGATACTATAGATCACCTGAGGTCGTTCTTGGATATCAGTATCCTAACATATGCACTTGACTTTTTGTCTCCTTTTAACATTCTGGTGTTTATAATCAATTAATAGAGAGATTGTGATTCTCCTGCTTTTAAGAAAAAATGCTCTGTTTCTAATACATCATGTCTTACTGAGATACACATCTTTCCATTTCATTTGTCACCTTATAATACTCTAGAGGAAGGAGGTACAGGTAGAGCAACCCAACAAATCTCATAATCATTGCATAATGCAATTTGCAGAACTCTGGCCTAAAAATGAATTCCAGAACCTTTGTCTTGATATTCTTTTATCTTTTATTTTTATGCATTGTTCCAGTGAATGTGTTGATTCTTTTTATGGAAATCATGCTTTGGGGCCTTAACGTATTACAGGTATACTACAGCAATTGACATGTGGTCATTTGGCTGCATCGTTGCTGAATTATTTTTAGGGCTACCTTTATTTCCAGGGGCTTCAGAGTTTGATCTTTTGAGGAGGATGATTAAAATACTAGGGTATGAGAGACTACTTTTTATATTTATTTTGTAAGATTTAATAATTTGTGCTTATATAATCACGAAGTTAGTGTAATTGTTTTCATATCTCACAATTCCGTACATGAATTTTCTTTATCTACGCTTTGCCTTTACAGAGTAGTCTCTTGGCATGTGTGAAGCAAAGTATTGGTTTTATCCTCCTGGAGATGTTTTGTATGGCTATCTTGTTTTTTTGTCTACTCATTGATGCTCTAGTTGGATGGTCACGCCTACAAGATCCTTGTTATATTGGATCTTGCAGTACAATTAGTAGAAGATGGTATGACAGTATTTGCTGATATTTCTGCCAAGAATGTTCAGAACCTGAATATAACTCTATTTATAATAAACCTTCCAAATTCTATCCATCAAATTTTGCAATTCTTCAATTTGATTGAATTTTGCTTTAACGTGTGTATTCAGTTATCGGAAAGGACGAAAACAATTATTTTCAAACGAGATGAACTTATTGTGCTTCTATGAGACCATTGGAGCAGATAATGCTTAGAACTTATCGTAGTTTATTTGAAGGCATACTTTTTCACAATCAGCTTTCTATGAATTTTCTTGCTCATTTGTCTCATATAACTAACAGGAACCAACCTCCTGATTATATTCTCCGAAAGGCTAAAAATACTAGTAAGTTTTTTAAATTTGTGGGGAGCTTTAGCCATGAAGAAAGGGATCTGAATCATAGGAGTAGTAGCATGTTCCGAGCTTTGGCTGAGGAGGAATATGCAGCTGTAAGTGTTCCTTTGAAGTTTTAAGCTGCGGTCAGTAGTTTTTTGGCAGCATTGACTTGTATTATTTACTGTTGTGAATTGAGAGGCCTTAAAGGAATCCACTTTGTAGATTCCTCTTTTCTTTTATGCCTTGAGAACTGATTTTTTGTGTAGCCATTTCTATACTTGGATTTGCTTGTATCACCATCTTGTACTTCTCCATCACCCATGACCACACCAAAAAAGAACGAGATACCCACAGGCTCCCTTCTTGTGTGTAAAGCATGCATTGAAAAGATCATTCTTATAAAATGCTTGATTCTTTCACAATTCTTAATTGAATCCATACTGCATCCACTTTTTTTGCAAAAGTAAGAAGTCGTATGCTTTTCTGAAATCTCTCAAAATCTTCCTTCACTTCCTTTTAACTAATTATCTATCCCTGCGACATATTAGAAAGCAAGCACTGAATACCTGATGCCCAGAGCATATTTGTTTTATCATCCACTTGTCTATGGAGCTTAAAGAATCATCATTGACAATTTTTTTAACTTTGTGCTAATAATGGACTAGATCAAAATGACTGTATTAAATTCCAGTGCTTCAATTAATGAAGTATTTAGAATCTAAACATCAAACGATGTAATGCATCTTGAGTCGCAACGGAAACAACCTCTTTGTATATTTACAAGGGTAAGGTTGCGTACATCTGACCCCCCAGACCCCAACTTGGTTGGAAATATATTTGGCAAGTTGTAGTAGTTGTCTATGGAAAAAATATTTTGATGATAGTTTTGCTTGGTGCACTGGATGCAATCTTGAACTATGCTTCTTACCTTCATTACTTCCTTAGATCAGAGGGGGCAAGAAATTTTTGGTCCGATGTGTTTTTATTGCTATTCAAATGGGTGCTTTTCCAATCTTCAAGCTTTCCTGTGGCTCAAAATACTACTGTGTTTTTTACAAAGATACAAACCGTTTGGAATCACAGCTTTCTCTCTTGATTGCTCTATTCCTTTAGTCATTTTTTTTTATAAGATCCTTTAGTCATTTGGTTTTGCTATTTGGTGTTTTTGTGACTTTAGAGGGAATCAAGTAAACCATCAATAGGAAAGGAGTACTTCAATAATATGAACCTCGAAGCCATTGTTACGAAGTTC